>LOJH01006537.1:2659-20656 GCA_001685095.1 Ellobius talpinus
TTAATTCTTATAGCTCCATAGCAACCATTTTAAGCTTGAGGAGTGGTTGCCCCAGGAGAAGGCAGGTACTTCCTATTCTGCCACAAGGCCCCCATTCCTCAGGTGACCTACCTGACAATGAGTATCAGCTGACAAGATCTGGGATCTCTGTGGCCCTGTTAGACACCTAAGGAAGTGCTACAGATTTAGACCTTCATGATGAGCGATGTTTCCTGTAGGCACAAAAGGGCTTCAGGGGTGGCAGAGCAAGCCTGTGTGTGCTTGGTGCTCTGTTCTTCCATGTCTTAGACACTGCTAGGGAGATCTAGCTGTTCTTGACTGGTAGGGATGGCCTTGGGGAGATAGGGAGTGCCTGAGCCAGCGAGTGAGCCTAAAGTGTTAGATCTGGTCATAGGGGGAGGTGAGTGGGGTGGTTTAGCCTCCTCCCAAGAACCTGGCTGATAGGCAAGGGAAGAAGGGCAAGGTGCAGGACTTTCAGGAAAGGTCCTGCTGCCCTCATAAAATACTTTCACATGGAGAGGGGAATATTTAGGGGCTAATTTTCCTCCTCTAAAACTTACTCCTCTCTGCTTTCTTTTTGTCTAGCATCTTTTCTAGAACTTGTAAACAGGGAAAGGTTGAGCTCTGTTTCTTGAAGCTGAGGAGGTTCCTGTGTCTACTGCAGAACATCTGTAATTAGGGCTTGGGGAACTCAGTGTAAAACCTGTAAACAGTCATGGGTCCAGGCTACCCTTTCATAAGCCCTTTTTTTTTTGAGGCAGTTCCACCTCAGCTAGGTTTTCTGTCTGACCCATTCAAAGACTTTTATTTCATATTTATTTTCTCTTCCTTGGGTAAATCAAGGAGCAGCTGCATTCCATCAAGTACACTCACCGAGTTTGCTATTATTTTAAAGGAAGGCACCTTTGTGGGGAGAGCAAAGGGCACAGAATGTGCCTGGATGAATCATTTCTCACTTTAGAATCTCTGTTCCTGTTACTTTTGTCTTCCTGATCTGGGCAGGTAGATGCCATTCTCAAAGCTGTAGATAGGACTTAGGTTGAGAAGTGAGGTTTACTTTTACCTGCAAAACATAGGCAGATGCCAGATCCCAGATTTTTAGTGCCTAGAATTTTGGCACAATTAAAAATAACAGAAAAGCCGGGCGGTGATGGCGCATGCCTTTAATCCCGGCAGTTGGGAGGCAGAGGCAGGCGGATCTCTGTGAGTTCGAGGCCAGCCTGGTCTACAAGAGCAAGTTCTAAGACAGGCTCCAAAGCCACAGAGAAACCCTGTCTCAAAAAACAAACAAAAAAGAACAAAACAAAACAAGCAAAACAAAACAAAACAAAAAACAAACCCTTTTTGGCAGTGATTCCAAAAGCCCTGTCTAAAAATCAGGACAGGCAGCCTCTATCTGACTTCACCCATCACTGCTTGGATAACCAGCATGGATGGTTTTTTCTTTGTCTGCTTGCCTATCTTTCCCAGTGCTCACTTTTCCTTCCTGAGTGGAAGTCACTGATGACTCTGCCTCTTGCAGAAGGATACCCAACCTGCTGCCATTCTCCATAATTCATTGTTTGATGAAGAGGTAGTAGAGATCCTGCTTGCCTTAGTGGCAGTACCATTTATGGACACCAAAGATCACGATGAGGTCCCAGGGAGGGTTTTTATCTTTATCTTTGAGAAGTTTTTTTGTTGGAGGTTGTGATCTTCTGTTGATATGAGGACTGAGAGATTTTGTTCAAAGATTATATTATCTTCCCAGTCAAGTGGAGGCTGTAATACAGTCGTGTGCACTTCACTGGCCTTACAATGGTGGAAGTGAGGTTGTCAGGTCTCTCTTGGCTTGTATCAGAGTGATACCTATATTACAAATTCTCATTCTCAGAAGAGAATTGACACTGTCATTTTTGCGTATTTGAGAAGTAGTGGTCCTAATTGTATCATTAAGGGTTTTTTGTGACTCCTTGATTCTATGCTAATTAAAGCCTTTTTCAGGAAAGTATTGGGACAGTGGCTCATCCTAGGACTCTCAGTGATGCAGGATGCATTAGGACATGCAAATTAAAATCACAGTCAGATGAGGACATATGAAAATAAATGGCTCCACTGAAAAGACCTGTAACCATATGCTGGTAAGGACATGGGATTAGAACTTCCATATGGCTGATAGTCACTGTGAGAAACCATTTGGGCAGTTACACTTGTCATGTGGCCCAGAAATGACTACCTGTGTCCATGCAAAAGGCCTTTCTTCTGTACAGATTTTATTTTATTTTATTTGTAATAGCCCAAAACTAGAGACATTACATATTCTTCCATGGTGAGTGGATAAAGGCTGGTCATCCATATGGTGGAGCAAACTGATATCTGTAGCAATGAAAATGAATCTAGAAATATGCTGTCGGAAAGAAGTCAGATAAAAGAGTCTATACTGTATGATTCTGTTTAGGCCAAGAAAAAATAATGTGCAGAGATAGAAACTAGAGCTCCAGTTGCAGGATGTGAGGTAGAGGAAAGAATGGTCTACAGTAATAGAGTCACTATAGTCATGGTTCCAGGAATAAAGTTGTGAGGTTGTTGTGTTGTTAAGTACAGTTGGTTTAAGAAGAAAACTACAGAAAGGTGAGGTGTCTTGTGGAATTTCTTGCTAATTTTCTCTGTGTTCTTGAAGAAGGTACTTAATCTTACTTCATCTATTTCATGTAGAGAAAATAGTCATATGCAAGTGCTGGGTGTGGGGTTATCCATGACTCTTCTTCTGGCAAGAGCATGTTAACCAATGTATGCTGATATATTAGACTGTGCCTGCATGTATTCCTTTAAGGTTGTGGAACATTCACTTTGTTACTTCCTGTCTCTGCACATCAGTAAGATGAAGGGTTTAGAGTAGGGCAGAGGCAGAGAACTGGAAGCTCAGGGTCTGTAAAGTGTTTAGCTTCAATAGTGTTGGGTTGTTCAATATTAATATAAAATGTGACTTATTGCTTGTGTTTAAATCTAGAGTTTCCAAATAAAATTTGGGTTTCCATTTTATTTTTTCCCCTCTTAACATCTCTCTTCTGTCTATCTGGAAGAGGGGTATGTAGGTGTCAGAGGACAACTTGTAGGAATCAGTTTTCTCCTTCCTCTTTGTAGATGGCAGAGGTTGAACTCATTTGACCAGGCTTGGCTGCAGGTGCCCTTATTGGCTGAGCCATCTCTCTGGCCCTTTATCTTACCTTTAGAAATGAACATTGCTGATTGGAGCTAGGGGTTGAGGGTAGTTAAGTTGGTAAAGTGTTTGCTGTGTAAACATGAAGATCTGAGTTAAGTCCCCAGCTCCCACATAAAAATCTGGGCATGGTAGGGCATGCTTGTAATCCCAGCACTAGGGAAGCAAAGATTTTTGGAGCCCCATGCCAGACTTAGCCTATTGGCAAACTCCAGACCAGTGAGAGACCCTGTCTCACAAAGCAAAGTAGGCAGTTCCTGTGGAACTACATCCAAGATTGATTTATGGTTTCCACACACACACATGCATACTCACCTGCACACATGTGCACCCTCCATAAACAAGGAGATGCAGAAACACACACAGACACACACACACACACAGACACACACACAGAGTAGATACTACTGATAACCAGTTCCATATTTCTGTAGGAAAACAGTTATCTGCATGTGTGTGGTAGCTGTGCCTTCACAGCCATTAGTACTCAGTTTCCGATAGTCTCTATATACTTTGTTACCTTTTTCTGTTCATGTTGTAATAATTGAGAGAAGCTAATTTATTATTGAATTTTCACTATGTGTTAAGCCTTGTTCTAATGTGTGATGATCCAGGGGTCAACCACAGAGATACAGTGCTAACTCACAGGGAATTGCAAATAATAATTTGTGTTCCCATCAAAAATTAAAATCCAAAGCTGGGTATGATATATCTCGTATATAATCCCCAAATGCAGGAGCTGAGGCAGGAGGATTCCTATGAGTTTGAAGCCTGCAGAGTGAATTCTAGGTCAGCCTAGATGAGAGTGAATGGTCTGCCTCAGCAAAACAACTAAAGACAAGAAAGGTACAGTATTGAGAGGTGTGACAGAAGTATATTATATGATATATGAGTGAGTCATAGTGAAATTCATTCTTCTGTGCAGCTAATATATAAAAAACAAGTTAGAAAGAACAGAGTGCCATATATTTTAGGGAAAGCAGAAGAATAGGTTTCTTTTTGAAATTAAAAAAAAATCTACATTCTTAAGAGGCCAATTGTGGCTGTATGAAAATTACCCTGACTACCTCATCTGCTTTTCTTCACAGATGGAACCCCCCCTTCCCTTTGTGAAATGTAAATGCCAATAAGCTGATCCCGGCACAGGCCACATGGATTTTCTTACCTTTGTGTAGACCATCCTCAGTTCAGCTTTAGAGACCGAGACTTGTTCCCCTGATCCAAGAAATGGGCTGTGCTGGTGCACTGCTGTCAGTGCTCTTGCTTCTTCACCTATAAAGACATGCAAGGGCCCATGCTGGAGAAGTAGCTAAAGTGTTCCTGCCTCCCTTCTTCCTCTCACCTAATAGTTTACATCTCCATTTGGTCCACTGTGTTCTGGTAGTAGCTGACATCTTTAGGATGACAAATCTGACTAGGTTTCAGTTTTGATCTCATGGCTAAAGCCTTCCCACTCACAGGCCTTTTATGGGCATAGATGCTGAGTAGTGTGATTCTGACTATCCTGGGTGTATAGTAATCCGTTGCTTTGCTTTAAGCTTTATCATAATTGTAGGCTTCACAAATCAGTATTGACTTGCTGAGTCGTTTTCAGCCCTGGATGGAGAGGTCGTCTTTTTGCACCACTGCTTCCATCTGGTGGCCATTATCTTAAATTGCAGCAGCATGACCTGCTTCAAAAAGGAGTGACTTGTCCTTCAGTGATGCTAGGTATCACACATTAAAATGCCTTTAAAATATGTCACATTGAAATTCTCGGGAAGGGGAACATTTGTCAACCATCAACTCTTCAGGCAAGAACTGCAGTGAACAGTTTATGAGTCAATGTGTATGTTTGCAAGTCATTTTTTTTAACTTTGTGGATCAAGGGCTGTCATTTCTGGTCTTTGGCTGTTCGTGAAATGAAAGGTTACTTAACTTATTTCCAATGAAGGAAATGCTCATTTTCCCATTTAATTCAGCAGAGCCATCAGCTTTTGCCTTGTTATATGAAGAGGTATTATGTTTTTTGGCCACGCTAGGTGAGGTGGGAGGAACTAGTTTTTGGACAGTCAGGCGTATGACACCACTCCTGGTTCTGCCCACAGCAGGCTCTAGGACTCTTAAAACGTCTCTTGACTTCTTTACCTATAAAGCAGATTCCTTGGGCTTCATGCTTTTTATGGTGATCCTATGCCCAGGCCATAGCTAAAAGAAATTATAAAATATTCAAAATATCTAATAAAATAAACCTCCTCTTAGTCTATGTATAAAACAATCATTAATATAAATGGAAAGCTTGAAATTTGTGCAGCTACTTTATCCAATTCTAATAAATTATAAGTTACATCATAGTTTCAATAAATTATCTTTTGTGGGGAAGATAAATGGTGCTACAGTATGTTTGTGTACTATTAGACAAGATCTGATACATATTTCTTGCATTTAATTTTCATTGCAGCTCTTAAAAATTATATATTCTAAAAATACGCATTTTGGAATTATAGCCTGGGTATGATGATACACATTTAATAATCCTGTCATTTACCAGAGCAGAGACAGGAGAATCAGTTCAAGGCCAGCCAAGGCCACATGAGACCCTGTCTCAAGAAACAAAAGTAATTTAGGAAGAAATGGGGAAGGAGAGGAAGAGAGAGACAAGTTAAATTTTTCATGCTGGGTGTTCTTTTTAATAAAAGTAAGTATTCACACGGTCATGATGGTGCTTCCCTTTGATCCCAGCATTTGGGAAGCAGAATCAGGTGTATCTCTGTGAGTTCAAGGCTAGCCTGGTCTATAAATCAAGTTCCAGGACGTCTAGGGCTACACAGAGAAACCCTATCTTGAAAAACAAACAAAAAAGTAAGTACTTAAAAAACATCTACATTTAAAATTGATAATGAAACAGTTTAATGTATTGCAAGAAAATAAACCGTGTTTTGAATAAAAATGATAGTGGTTGGTATTATAGATTCCATGGGAAGTTTTGGTGCTTATCTAATATTGAAGAATGTGGTGACAGTCAATAGAGAGACCTGCAATCTCTGATAAATTGTCATCACAATGTAGGTTTGGAAATGTCTGAGTCCATTAACATATTTTTATAGAATGATGCATCTATTTTCTGAAAATAAGGAACAGTACTTTATGTATAAGGCTTTAGTGGCTAAAGGGAATAGATTCTTCTCCAGGTTAGCTTGAATAGTTACTGTAAAGCTAGTAAGTGCTGAGAACACCAACAGACAGGCACTGAAGTGTCACTGAGCCTCAGGGCAGTTAAAACATTACCAGTGAATCCTGAGGCCTGATTCTCAGAGGCCTAAGATCTCTCTATTGGCTGCTTTTTGGTTTGGTTTCTGTCAGCTTTGCAAATGGCTGCTAGCTCAGTACTGTATGACAACCTCAACTCAAGTTCTCATACTGATCAGTTCCCTCTGTGTTTACTTCTATCCAGTTTGTACCAACTCTGTGCAAAGAATAGCTTAGTGATGCTTTTACTACACGGGGTTGATGAATAAATAGGACATTTGAACTAAGTTATGAAGGTATACAAGGCAGGCAGTTGGGCTTTGTATTCCAACTGCTGCTTCTTCCAAGACTTTGACCTGTGACTTCTTTGCCACCCTTGTCTATCTGACCCTCAAGGCAGACAGTGCTTCGGGGGTTAGGTGTTAAGTTAGGAGTTCTAAGATTATGTGGAACTCCTAGAACAAACTAATTTAGCACATTTGAGAATCTCAGTCAAAGTTACATAAATGTCTATTAATGGTGAGCTGTCTTTGGATAAAGGAAAGTAGGGTGTTGATCAGTGAGTCCTGATGTCCCACTATAGAGCAGTTTATTTACACTGGGTCTTATATCTCAACAGTACGTGTAGCGACAGGTGCAGGAGTCTTTAGGGTCTCCTGTTACACCTGAGTGAGAGGTGGAGAGAGGAGAGGAAGAAGAAGGAAGAGAAGATTCCTGAAATACAGTGACAACTATTTATGTTTGCAAGCACTAAAAACAATACATTTTCTAGCCTCTCTGATAAGAAAGAAAGTACTGGGCTTAGTTTTTAAAAACTCTTGTAGTTTCTTTGGAAGATAGTTGATGTTCATCCTTGATTCTGACTCTGGCTCTAAGTTCAAGAGTATAAGAATGCTATCAAGGCCAGGCCACTTTGAAGACTGGCTGATAGTGGTATCAGTGTCATGAGAGGTGACAGCAGCAGCCTGAGTTCCTGACTGACTTGCAATTACCCAAAAGAGTTTCTCTGTGTGTTCTTCTCACAGGTGGATTTGCTCTTGTCTTTCTGGTGAGAACAAGCAATGGAGTGAAATGTGCCTTGAAACGTATGTTTGTCAACAATGAGCATGACCTCCAGGTGTGCAAGAGGGAAATTCAGATCATGGTAAGACTTTTGGATTATAACAGCTTCTTCTTTTTCTTTATTTAAACCATATATATGCATATATATGATATGTGTATAATGGTGTATATCTGGTATATATGCATATGTGTATGTATGTGTGTCTATATATGTAGATATATGTAGATATATATGTGTGTGTATACACACACATACACACATCTATTTTTGACTTTTTTGAGACAGGTTGGCTTCAAATTCACAGAGATCCATCTGCTTTTGCCTCCCTAGTGCTGGGATTATAGGTACATGTTACCACTGCCCAACTTAAACCTTATGTATTTTTAAAATAGTGTTTTTATTAATTTCAAACAATATGTTTTAGTCATATTCATTTTCTCACCTCAACTCTTCCCAGATCCTTTCCTAACTCTCTACTTACCCAACTTATTGTGTTCTCTCTTAAAAACACAGTAAGCCCAGTTTTGTATTGACCAACTGCTCCTAGTGTGGAGCCTGCCCTGAAGTGTGGTTGATATACCAGGTGTCACACCACTGAAGCCAACTGACTTTTCCTCTTCCAGTAGTATTAAAATCTAATAGCTCCTCCACTAGGGGTGGCTTCATCATGCTGGGTTTTTGTCTGGCTTGAGGCTTTGCAGGTCTTGTTCATAATGTTATAACTGATGTGAGTTCATATGTGCATCTGCCCTGTTGTGGAAAACAGTTTCCTTGAAATCTGGCTCTTAATTCTTTCTGCTCCCCCTCCCTGTATCTTAAGGGGAGAGGTGTGATACAGGCATCCCATCGAGGGCTGAGCTCCGAAGTCTCTAATTCTTTGTACACTAACAAATTGTGAGTCTTTGTGTTCATTGCCATCTGCTGCAAGAAGCTTTCTGATGCGCATTGAGCAATGCATTGATATGTGAGTTTAGCAACAAATCATTAGGAGTCAGTTTTATTGCTATGTCTGTTTAATAAAATATTAGTACTGCATTTTACTCTTAGGCCATGTATCTACTGTGGCTGTTTCAGGACAGGTATATTATGTTACTCTAGGAAAGTTACTGGGCAGGCCTGCACCCTTTCTTGTGCTGGCAGCAAGCTTTTGTGCAAGGTAGGACCAATAATGAGGGCCTATAGGGCTCTGTTCCTGCTTTGATCATCCTCAAGTGGAGGTTGAGGGGAAAGAAGCTTATTGGGATAACTGACTAGTTTAACTTAGTAAAGTAGTCTGGGACCTTGGGAAAGCATTTAATCTAGAAAGCCAAACTCTCTAGGAAGCTTTTCTCTCTTTCTGCTTCCCTCAGTTACCAGCCCCTTGCTCTGGTCGCCAACTCCTCTGAGCCCTTCTGCATCCTGGGAATATTCCCTGACACAACTTGACACTTCTGACGGTTTTTCCAGCTGAAGTGCTTCCTGTGCTTTGGCTATAGTGTCAATACTTCATAGTGCCTTGTGATTCCCTTTATAGAAGCCCACAAATAGGTAGAACTCACTGTGGCATTAGAAGTCAGAAAATAATTATTTACGTTGGGAAATGGGCCAGAAGATGTATTATTCTGAGTTATGGAAGTCTGTTGTTTTGTGTATGGTCACACAGAAATATATAACTGTCAGAACTCAAACACATTAAGATCTGTTTTTATTTTGTAAATTATACCTCAATTTAAAAAAAATAAAAAAAACTTACTAAAGAAAGATGGCTCAGGATTTCAGACCATGTGCTGTTCTTCTAGAGGACCCAAGTTCAATTCCTAGGACCCACAATCACAACTAACTCCTGAGAATCCAGTGTCTCTGACCTCTCAGAGCACCTGCATACACTTGCACACATATACACATGATTAAAAATAATAATGTACATCTTTAAAGAACATACTAAATTGTATAGATTTCATTTTCTATCATTAGTAAAGAGTCTGTATCAGAAATATATACTGATGTGTTTATGATGATATGGTGAAAACAGTAACTGCATTTAAAGAAAGGTTGACCGGGGTTTGATAATCAGAGCAAAGTTACAACTTTGAAAGCTTGTTAGTTGCTATCTTTGACATTACACATAATAAAAAACCGTTAGATATGTACATTGTTATTTTTTGTATTTCCACAGTTTTGTTTATACTAATTATATTGCTTTACCTGTTACATTTTAGGCAGTTCAGCCAACACATTGAGAGTTATTTAAAATCAGAAACTCAGTAGTTTGACACATTGCTTAACATGCAGAAAACAGTTCAACAAAAGAGTGAAATGCATGTCTGTGTGGTTGCAGAGGTAGATCCAGATGTTCACCTAGAGGTGATACCTTGGAAAAGAGTAAAATTAAAAGTTAGGTGTGGTGAGAGTCTAAACTGAAAGTATTTAGGAATGACCTAATACTGTGGAGCCAACCAGCCAACCCTAAGACTCCAGACCACATGGATCTGTCTGCAGTGGGCTTAAGGTACTCTGCTTGCCCTGTCGCCTACATACAGGAGTTTCCTGGATAGTTCTCATGTCTCCACCCCTCCTCCTCCTTCAGCTCCTCTTCCATCCCTCCCCCTTGCTTGCTCCATGCTTTCTATGCTGTCCATATTTCATTTCCTCTCTCTGTTGCCACTCTTTCTTCTGCCCAGAATGCCCTTCCCATTTTTACTTATGTTAGAAAAGCAATCCCATTCTTTCATTTTCTCCCACTCACTTGGAACATGAGGGCTTACTTGGTGCTAGTAGAGAAACCAAGAAGCACAGGCCTGAACATTGACAATAGATCCGATTAGGATTTAGTTGTATGGGATCAGTTTTGGACCAGGGATGCATTAACTATGACAGTTGTTTTTGTTTTTAATTGAATTTGTATTTTTTTCAAAGCTAAGTCAACCAGCTAAAAAGAAAACGTTACACAGTCCCACACAATTCTCCTGTGCCATCTCAGGGTCCTAGAGGTCAATATGGTACTTGCTTCTTTGAATCTACTTCCCAGTCATGCTGGATCTTGATTTTTACTGCGTTTCAGGCATTGTTCCCAAGGGAAATAAGGATTTAGCTCTTTTCATCCTGCAGTACAGCCTACCTCCAAGTGTTAGCTTTCCACTTATCCTGAATTCACTGGAATGCTGTGGTTGCTGTGGGAGGGAGCTGCTGCTACTTAATCTGCTGCTGGGCAGCAAGCACTGCCACTTTCCCACACAGCCATTCTCACCAGAACTTGTATCTGTTCCTCCTTTGTTCTCAGTGTACTGTGTGGATTTCAGCAGTGTGACCCTGGACTTCCCTTCATTATGCAAGCTGTTTTAACTGTGCAGATGTAGCTATTTGTCTGCTGTAACTCTCTGAAGAGTTGTCCTGGGTCCCTGACTGGATGGACCCCAGGCTAGTGATGGATTCCTACCTGTTCTTCTCTGGAGCCTGCTTGTTCTTAGAGAATTCCCTAGGCTCCTTCTCCTTGGCCTCACTTCTGTCAGCCTCCCACTCCTCCTCCTGTTTCACCCTCCTTCTGCGGAGGTGGCTGGTCACCCAACAGCTTCCTCTTATGGATTGGGCTTTTGGGGTCAACTCGAAGAAGTTTTTGTTTAGCCTTCAATTCCGAAGACTTTCACCTATTTTTTTCTCTAAAATTTTATAGTTTTACATGTTACATTTAAAGTCCACGAACCATTATATAAACTGTGAGACTTTTGTTGACATTCTGCTTTTTGCTTATGGATAACAAATTGTTTTAGCATGCCTTCTGAAAAGGCATTCTCTGCTCTGCTGGTTGTGAAATGTCACTGGAACTGGAATTGTAGCTTAGTCGTAACATGCTTGTCTGTATACAAGGTCCTGAGTTTGATATCCACTCCACCCTGTACTTCTGACGTTCCCCACCCACAGAAACTTAAATTGTAGGGCCCATTACTAGAACTTTCTGTCTGTCTTCTTATCAACTGTATGCATATCTCTCCACCAATGTCCTAATAATCTTGTTTCTGTATGTAGATAGTAAATCTTTTTTTTTTTTTTGAGACAGAGTCTTATAGCCTTGGGTTATCTTCAGCATTGTAACCAAAACTAGCATTGAACTTCTGATCCTTCTACCTCTATCCACCCAGTCCTGGTATTATAGGTGTATGCTATCACACCCAGGTATCAAACAAGATTCCTTCATATTTTCCTCAGAATGTTTTAAAATACTCTGATCCACATAGTGTATTAGTTTCTTTTCTCATCAGTGTGACAAAATGCCTAATAAATGCAACTTAAGGAAGGATTTGACTCATGGTTTGAGAACGGTTACAGTCATCATAGAAGGGAAGGCATGGTGGCAGCTGGCCATGTTGTGTTTGCAGGCAGGAAGCAAAGAATGACAGGTAGTAGGGCCAGTTCATAAATACTCAAGGTCCATCCCCAGGGACCTGCTTTCTCTAGCAGGGTCCCACAACCTTACAGAACCAGCACCACCAGCTGGGAACTGACATGTAAGCTTGTGGGGGGACAGTTCACATTCAAACCACAACACATTACCTTTCATTTGCATTTTGGAATAATCTGGAATTTTTATAGGAAATACATTAAACCTGAATTTCTGTTTTGGGAGAACTGACATCTTTTCTGTTTGTGATCTTCCAATTAATGAACATAGTCTGCATTCCCATTCACTTGCATCTATGCTATCTTTAACTACCAATTATGTACTTCTTGTACACAAGCTTGTAAATGCTCTTCGATTTATGGCAAAGATTTTAAATTTATTTTTAGTGATTTTAAATAATTTTGTATATTTTCTTCTCTAGTTCTAGGCCTTGCCCTGCATGTTACACCTCCAAATTACAGCCTCTGATATTATATTTTAGATTTTGTTTTTAAATCCACAGGTTTACTGCTAGTATTTAGAAATACAGTTAATTTTTTATAATATGTTCTGTCAGTTCACCAAAATTGCAATGAGAGATGGCTTTTTTTCTTGTCTGTAGTTTTCTTTGTCTTTGTAGTGTTATTGCAATGGCTGGAACTTGTAATATTACATTGAATGACACATTTATTCTTGCTTTGTTCCCAGTCTTAATACGAAGGCATTCAGTCCTTTGTTGCCTTTAGTATTTTATACATTTTAAAAAGCCAACATGACTTGTCATATGTGGTCAAACCTCTGTCAAGATGTTAACTTTTATGTAGGGGAACTCTAGGGGAAAGAATTCCTCCTGATCAGCAAAAGCAGCTGGAAGGTACATCCATTGTGTCTGACTACAATGCCCTTCATCTTTGAGACTTCATGGTGCTATGGATGATGTCATTGTACACCACTCCCAAGAAGAGAAAGCAAGTTAAGTTGGCTGTCCTAAAATACCTTAATGTGGATGAAAGTGACATCAGTCCCTTTGTTAGAGTTCTCTTGATAAATGTGGCTGAAAATGACGTCATTCCCTTTGTAAGAGTCCTCTTGATAAATGTGGTACTGGAGCTTTTCTTACCAGTAATTTGATGTTATTTTACATTTAACAAGTAACTTATTTAAAGTAACAGAAGACATGTTTGTCAGTTTTGTTTCCATCAGAAGGTATAACAGCTGCCTTGGATGACTGAACAATTTTTACAGCTGAAACAATGGATTGACTAACACTAGGGGTAAGAGTGAGGACATGTATGTGGACTTTTAGTTCATCTTAGCAGCTTTCCCAGCATGCTTCAGTGAAGGCAAAGATTAGAAGTAGAGTGGGTAGAAAAAGACTTAGGTATTTCAGAGGTCAGTTAGCGCACTATGAATGCATATGTAGAATGGTATGGCTGACGAAAGAAAGAATGTAGTTTTCAGCTCTGTTGATGGCACTGCAGAGGATGGCAGTGCTTGTTTACTCATGAGTCAGACCAGACCTGCTGCACTTCATTCATCTCCTGGGGCTATCCCTGTTCAAAACAACAAACACCACCACAACAAAGCAACACAGCTATAACTGTAGAGGCAGCTAAAGCGGTCTCAAAAGTTATGTCAAAGAATGAGAATGTACCAATACTAGCTTTTGAAGAGACCATTCTTACTTGGTTGAATTGTCTTGGCTCCATGTAAGTAGTTGATGTAAATGTACAGTTGCTGCCAAAGGGGTCTTGTGCCAGAAGGTGAATCGATGACCTGCTCCTTCAAAGGTTAAAAGCTCATTAGGGTGGAAGCTGTCTTGTTGATTGATGAACTTGCTATTTATTTCCTTGTGGACTGGCAGCAGTCTACTGAGCAGCCAGTGTCTGTGGACTGACCACACTTGGAGCACTACTATAGGACCTTGCTAAGGTACGTGCCACTGAGCAGAGCAGTATGGCACGCTGGTCCTGCCCAGGGCTATCAGGTCAGAGTCTGCTTTACAGTGTGATTCTTCGGTGATCCATTGTCCTATTAAAGTCTGAGGTGCAGTGCTACGGAGTAGGACTGTAGCTGACATTTTTAAGGGTCTATTCAGTAAGTACAAGACTGAGTAAAAACGTGTCCTAGTTTGATTTTCTTTTACTTTGATAGAACACTGACCAAAAGCAGCTTGAGGGATAAAGGATTTATTTCGTTTTACACTTTTAGGTCACAGTACATAGAGAGGAAATCAGAGCAGGAACCTGGAGGTAGGAATTGAAGCAGAGACCATTGAGGACTGCTGCTTAATGGTTTGCCCCCAAGCTAACATTCAGCTAGCTTTCTTATGCAGCTTTAGGCCTGTCTAGGAGTGGTACTGTCTACTGTGGCCTATGCCCCACAGACATGCCCACAGTTCAACCTGATGGAAACAGTTCTTCAGTTGAGGTTTCTCTAGTTTGTGTTTCTCTAGTTTCAGTTGGAACTCTAGTTTGTGCCAAGGTGACAGGAAAAAGTAAACAGTGTGAAAGGGCAGAATAAATGTTGGTGTAGGGCAGAGAAAGTATTTTGGACTTCTTAGGTAGCAGAAGCTCAACAAGATCTCCATTAGAACCAAGGGCCAGCCCATAGTTTCTTTTACTGCTATCTAGAGATGTGCTTGTTTGCCCAGAGAGTTAGAAAAGAGATGGAGGGTTATGAAGAGGTGAAAGGAAGAATAAAATGACACTACACCAAGCACCTCTTTCCAAAGTAAAAAACTTACCCCAACTATTAGAATGCTCTTCCTACATCTTTAAGAAACTCCAGTATATTGAGAGAGAGGGTCTTCTGGCCCCTCAGGCATGCGTGCTCATATGTACACATCACGTGTAGACATATACACATAATTTTAGAAAAGAAGTTTCTCTGCAGTTCTTCCTACTTTTTGGATTACGTAAATAGAAATGAGTTCTAGAAAGGTCCATGATAAGATTGAAAAGTAGAGGGAAGGCTACGGTCTGAATGCCTTCTGTGTTACAAAGCTTGAGCTCTGGAGAGTGTTTTTGGCCTCTGTGATCTCTCTGGTCTGTGACCAGAGGCAGGTACACTGAGGCTTTTGCCTCATCAAGTTTTTTCTTGTCCTATTTTGAAGATAACTTTTTGTTTTATACCAAAAGCAAAACCATAGTTCTGAACCCACTTGAATTCCCCTTTTCTTCATTCTTGTGTAGCAACCACCTTTGCCCTGCCCTGCTTTGCAGGAAAATAAATCACTCTGTGATCCGCCTCCTAGCAGTAATCCTAACCCCATCCTTCTGACCTGTAGGATGGTCCCGCTAGCACTCCGTGTCTTGTGTATCTTACAGCTTTCATTCTCCAATGTGCTTTTCACAGTTCTTGGTAATTCTTCCTCTGAGGCAGCCCCTTCTTTAAGCACGGATGTTCTGAGAGAGTAATTCACAGACAGTGCTCAACTCAATCTATTCTCATCCCATCTCTTTCCCCAAATTCTCACATTGGTCTCCAGAAATTTCCTTTGGACACATTCTTACCATTGTCTGGTTTTTGTGGGGTCTGCTGTTCTGTCTGTCGGCGGTGCTTTCTAATCAACTACTCAGAAAGTGGAGTGAGCGTTACTATTGATGCTGAGGATTTAAGTTTTTACCGAATGCCTTGAGGGTTCGTCCTGTGCTAACTTTGTCATTTTGAGTTTGGTGAAAGGTTTCTGGACCCCGATATTAAGTCTGTCTGCCAATGCAATAAATCAGATCAAACCAAATTAAAAGTCCAGGTTTAATGAGCAAAGCAACTCCGGGTAGTCTTGGGAGGTGGAACAGGGGAAGAGACCACAAAGGAAAACCACTACAGGAAGTCTGTGGGCCAAACCTTTAATACTCTCTGGGGGGTGGAACTGCTGTAAGCTATCTTTGGCAGGGTCTGGAGAGGGCATCTCCAGGGGAGATCCCCAACAATTGGAGTCCACACTTAGGGTCGTCAGGAACAGTTTTCCCATGGACTCTGAGAAGCCCAACCAGATCTGCAGGAGCAATTCCACTGGACCACTCCAGAACCTAAGCTTGAGTCAAACACATAGACTCTTAGAACCATGTATTTTCTATACCTTCTCCTAAGCCTTTAAAACAAAAGTAAAATAATATATTACAATTTATTTACAAATCCTAATTTTGCTTTGCACTTGTATAAAAATCACAGTTTACTCATGTTTTCTTTCCCCCACCTTAGTTTTTTCTTTTCTTTTTTTTTCTTTTTAAGACAGGGTTTTCCTGTGTAGCCCTGGCTGACCTGGAACATGCTCTGTAGATCAGGCTGGCCTTGAACTCACAGATTTGCCTGCCTCTGCCTGCAGAGTGCTGGGATTAAAGTGTGAGTCACCACTGCTGGCCCAACTTAGTTTTTAATGACCTTGGGTTTCAGCATCATCATCATAGATATCTGCAGCGTGGACCAAGTGTTTTAGCATCATCTCCATAGATATGTGCTCTGTAGCCCAAGGTATGAGGTGATTTCAAGTGCCTGGGTGGTGCTCAGTATGTACCTGTTGGAGGCATGAAAACCCATAAGCAACAGCCCTGGAGAGCTGATAAGCAATTCAGCTGATGCTGCATCTTCTATCCCAGCTGGCCATCTGGAAAGCTTAATTATGAGCATAATGGTGGGTCTGGTCTAGATGCTATTGTAGTTTCTTCCAATCATGCAAGGCAGTTTTTCTTTTCATATATTGCCTGTTAAAAGTCAAGTTGGAGCGTGTTCAGAAATGTGCCTGCTTTCCTTTTTGAATTTGTGCAGGCTACCCAGCTGAAGCCCTTGTTATTTCTTTGTGCAGGGAAGAAACTGCTTTGGAATGAACTCTGTTAAATGCCACAGGTAGTAAATCTTTTTCCATCCTCAGTCCTCCTACACAAAAAAAGAGAAGAAAATAAAAATTCAAGCCAAATTTACTTTTGTTCCTATAAACAGGAGAAATATAGATTTCTTTTTTCCCCCTGTATTAAAATTTTATGCGTTTGAGTAGTTGTGGTTTTCGTCCTTTGCAGTATTTCTGGATGGTATTGGAGTTCTTGCTTCTGGTTTGGGTGGAGCACTAATTCATTGTACAAGTGGATGTTCTATGTGCCTCAGCTTTGGAGAGTATTGTGGAACAACAGTGGAATTGCTATTGGAGATCTGCCTGGGCTTCTCAAAGACCACCAGAAACTTGTTCTTGACTGTCAATCTTCCCTTTCCATGTTGTTAGTGTTGTCTCTATGTATTTAAATTGTCTGTGCTGATGGAATCAACTGGCTAATTTTGCCCCTGCTGTGTCTATAACTGACAATGTACTTCTCCATTCTTGTTCACAGAGGGACCTCTCAGGGCACAAGAACATTGTGGGCTACATTGATTCTAGTATCAACAATGTAAGCAGTGGCGACGTATGGGAAGTTCTCATTCTCATGGACTTCTGCAGAGGTGTGTGTTGACCCTACTGAAGCTCTTGTTTCTGACACTTTCATGGCCAAGGACATGGGGTCATTTCACTTACTGTCCATTGCACCCTGAAGATAATGCTCTGGTTTCACAGATGGGAAAGCTATGTGGTCCATTGATGTGCTTGGTTATTTTCATGACTACAAGGGTTATGGTACAAAGAATGAAAGCCATAGGTAATTCCAGACCCTGTCTCCATTAGGTGTAGTAAGGTTTGGTTGTGTATATAAGTGAGACCACATGAAAATGAGAAATAATGGGTTCTTTATGAGGGTTTAACAAACAGTGAAGGCATATAATAAAAGGCTTATGGAGCTTATAGAAATTGCAGCTTCTTTACCCCTTCCCCACTCACAGCACTGCCCTCCTGTGATCGAGTGAAAGAATCCCATTTGTCTGTGAATAGGTGACTCTCTTATTGCTCTGGGGCTGTAATACATGGTGAAACTACATTCAGATGCTGCTGCTTCCAACTTCAAATAGATGGAAGCTTGGAATTTCATACATTTGTCTTGAGAAATCCAGACTGTAGCACGAATGTGTTGAGTTGATGACATCCTATGCACCCGTTGTTTGGAAATTTGGCTCTTTTGGACTGAGTAGCTGATATTATAGGTTTGGATCATTGCCTTACTGTTTTTTTTGTTTTTTTTTTAAGATTTATTTATTTATTAAGTATACAGTGGTCTGCCTGCATATGTC
>LOJH01006537.1:20695-32307 GCA_001685095.1 Ellobius talpinus
ACAGCCAGTGCTCTTAACCTCTGAGCCATCTCTCCAGCCCCAATGTGTAGCCCAGGCTGGCCTCAAACTCATGATCCTCCTGCCTCTACCTCCTTCAGCAAATCCTACCGGCGTGCGCCACCACAACCGGCAGCCTTACTGTTTGATACCCTGTTTTGTAATTGTCTTTAGTGCTACTAATATTTTCTGACTTTAGAGATATTTCTCATAAATTTATTCTGATCCTATAAATAAATGTGACATTAACCATTAGTTTTGGCATTTGTTGACTATTAATCTGGTTTTGTAAAATATCAAAATATCACCAAATTTGAAATTGACAATTTATTCCCCCTTTTTTTGCATAGGACCTTTTAGATGCCAGGCAGTAGGACTCAGGTCTGGATAATTTAGTTTAATATTGGTAACCAGTGTTTTGTTCCCAGAGAAACGAAAATCCCCAAGAGTTAAAGACTTCAAAGTGGAAACAGACCCATCTTTTTCCTGCTCCCTGGTCTGTTGTGCTGTCTTATTTTTTCCTGAAAGACAAGACAGAGGCTGTGGCCTTGTCTCCTACACCGTGGAGATATGACTACCAGGCAGCAATAACTGACTATAATGTCAGTTAGGCTTCTAATCTTGAGGATACAACGAGGGCTGCTCACAACTGTGTGCTTAATAAAATAATCTGGTTTTGATGCATCAGAGGAGACATTGGGTTGTAAAAAAACAAATCTCAAGCAGAGACTTGAGACCCCTTGTGTTTAGTGCTGGCTTGGCCCATAGTCCACTTCTGTCTGGACAGCTGCCAGTGTCTTGGTCCAAGTGATGAGTCTGCCTGTTAATACCCTTTCTCTTGCTCTGTACCTGTCTTAGGAGGACAGGTGGTAAACCTGATGAACCAGCGTCTACAAACAGGCTTTACAGAGAATGAAGTCCTGCAGATATTCTGTGACACCTGTGAGGCTGTTGCCCGCCTACATCAGTGCAAAACTCCTATTATCCACCGGGACCTGAAGGTAACAGACTGATTTCTTGAGGAGTGGGTTTTTACTGAATATGTTTTTGTTTCTGTCTGTCCCAGGGATGGAGCATGTATTGAGGGGGAGGAAAGACATATTGAGGGGTATGTAAGACATAATTTCTAATTCTGGCCTCACATTGAAGTTAGGGAGAGAAAATACAAAGAAAAAGGACAATACAGGTACCAACTTTGCTAACTAACCTCCAGAACTTTTAAAATTTCAAATGCCCGAACTCATGTTTTTGGTTTTATTTAGGCATAATGTGTTAATTTAAGTAGCTTATAAATAATAAGGCTTACTTTTATTGCACACACAGATACACAGAGTTATTGTTATTATTACTAAGGATTAAACTCAGGGCCTTACACATGCTAGACAAGTGCTATATCACTGAATTATGTTCCCAGCTCTCTTTCGTAGTTTGAAAAATCCATTAATTATTTTTAATAATCGGTCCTGATTACCATCACATTGCCCTGTGTCTTTCATAGTGAAGTCACATGATAGCTTTTTAATAATGGAATTGGCTTCTGATTAGGTTTTAGCTTAGCATTTTTGAGCACTAATTGTGTGCTAAATATTCTACTGAACTTGATGCATGCTGTTTTCTTAGACATTCTCCATTACATTTTACAGTTGAGGAAACTAAGTAGCAGAGAGACTGTGTGTCTTGCTCAAATTCTTATAAATAGGAAACAGTAGTGTCAGAATTTAAATCCAGCTCTTTGTGTGAGATTTCATATTACCCTCTGCCTCTATACCACCATGTGGTGATGGCAACAGAACTGTAAGAGCATAGGAAAATTGCTTGATATTGCCAAATGCAAGGATACTTTTTAGTATTTGTCTTAGTCTGCCTCTACCTGCAGCATTTAACGCCTTCAGTGCCCTCTCTTCCCTGGACTTCTGGTATCATGTGCTCTCTAGCCCTTGCTCAAGCTCCTTAGCGTGTTCCTCAGATCATTAGGCCTCTCTGAGCTGTGGTTCTGTCTTCTCTAAAATATAGATAGCAATGCCTACTGTTGCACTGTGTGAGCCTGGGCTAGCCTGGGTGGGGTCACTTATTCACAGGCAAAACTGAGGAAAGTCCTTGTTGCCCTGCCTAGCACAAGTGTGACCTCTCTTTCCACTTCCATACAGATATAAACTCAAAGTGTTCCTAGTCCTTAGGCTGTTTATGTCCTGAAAATAATCACAGTGGAAGTACTGTGCTATGGAAGAGTTCTCTTCAGATGTTATTGTAATGCTTCAATTACTTCCTCTCAGTTGTAATTTTCATTTCTTTGAAAAAAGATAAGGGTCATCATTGCAAACCATGGGGTCAAATCTGGGAAGATCTCTATTGCAGCCCTACTGTTTGGCAGTGCAGAATCCTTACAAGAGAAACCATGACTGCTGCCCCCACAGCTAATTAAGTTATCAAATCAGAATAGAGATAGAGGTTGGGTTTTTTTATGTTTTAAATTTGTTTTGTTGTGCTAATTTGTGCTAGTTGTCTGTGTACTTAAGCAAGGGCAAGAAAGAATTCAGGATGAACAAATATATTAAGATTGAAAACCCATAGCTGTCTTTTTTTTTGCCACAAAAGAGACTGTGTTTAAAAACACAGGTTTGAAGATGTTTTCTTTTAACCCTCCACATTTCTCAGAGGCATTAAATTCTCTGAAATGCCTCAGTGCCAAGGTGTTTGGAGTAATACTGAGGCGAAGAGAGGCCAGTGAGAGGTAACTTTCTAGGCCCCTTAGCAAAGGCTCTGCGCAGAATTGAGGAGTGACAGTTTTAGTAAGGCTGTTAGGCTGGGAAACAACGTCAGCAGCCTGGAACTCTCAAAAACCTGAAGTGTTGAAGAGCAATGGTGTTATGGTTTGGATCTGAAGTGTCACCCACAGGCTCGTGTTCCGAATGTGTTTTCCCCAGCTGGTAGGGCCTTTAGGATGTTGGGCCTAGCTATAAGAAGTGGATCTAGGGGTGGGCCTTTTTTAGCAGGTATAGCCTGGGCCTGGTTTTAACTGCTCTCTGCTTCCTGGTTAGTCCACTGTGATGTGATGTGTGCTACCATGCCTTCCCCTCTGGATGGATGAAAATACCCTGAAATAGTGAACCCAAATAAATCTTTTCTCCCTTCAGATACAAAGGTGACCAATATAAATGGCAGCCAGTCACAGGCTTGAGTCCTCGGGGCTTTGGCCAAGCAAACGCCCCGTGCTCAGTGCTCATTAGTGCTCAGAGATGTGTGAATGCTAGTCGGTTCTCTCCCTCACTAATCTCTTTTGGCTTGTTACCTTCCCTACTCCTTCCCATTGCCATTTGCCCTTGCCCGGACCTATTCCTCTCTCCATGTCCTGCCCTCATTGTCTGCTTTCTTTTATTCTTTCTCTCTGCAAAGCCGACTGTCCTAAAATGGTTGTATTCTTGAGCTCCTAAAGTTAAAAAATCCCAAAAGCCTACTAAGTAGTCCTCCTCAGTCTCTTTGTCTGTACTGTGCTCCCTTCCTTCTCTCTTACCAGCATGAAGTGTCTGTCCATGCTCATTAACTTCATGCTCCATATCAGCCTGGTGGCTGAGGATGGTCTCCGAAGCCAGGTAGCCTGTTGCTAAATCCTACACGACCAGCCTGACTCCAGGAAAATTGAGTACTTGACTGGTTTATCTTTTTCCATCTGTTAAGGGAGGCAGCAAAGCTTAGTAAGGATTATGTGGCCACTGTAAGTAAAAGTGTCTGGCATATGGTACTGAGTCCAATATTGGGAGAAATGTCTTTCCTGCCTCAATTCTTTATTCCTGTGCCTAGTTTGCCTCTTAAATCTGTTACCTCTTCCAAAGCCGCACACATCTCATCTCCCCAGAAGTGACAGCACTGCTCTCTAATACCCCCGTCTCACATTGCCGGTTTAGCACTGTGCAGGCCCAGTCACATGACCTTACTCCTTCATGTGCATCAAACCCCTCAGGTGCATGCCCATCTCCAGGCCTTGCTGCAGCTTCTTGCTCAGAATGTTCTGTTCCTAAATGGCCCATGACTGTAGCTTCTCATTCTGATCTCCTTGTTTGAGAGGCCTTCCAGGATTGTCATTTGAAGTGGCATTCCTTTTCAGTTTACCTATATTTCATCAGCAGGGTTTTTTTCATAGTACTTTAAATACCACACAGCTATAAATATTTTCTTATTCTCACTTGGACTTTGAGCTTCAGAAGAGATTGGATTTTGTTTTTCTACATCTGTATCCCTGAGCCCAGAAGAGTACTTGACATATTGTAGGCATTCAAACATGTTTCTTTCACATGTGAATGGAAGTAATATCTTATATTTGTCAGGGAACTTACAGTTTATTTTGAAATATATTCCCTTACTTGAAACAGTGACAGAAATGTTATCAGCCCCACTTTGCAGATAAGAAACAAGCCAAAAGAGATTTGCAGATTTAACTAAGATCAAACATCAGAAATACTCTTGAAGTCTTCCACCCTGAGTCCAGTGTCTTTGTTGAGTGCTGTGGTGGTGATGACGGAGAGTAGCCAACAATGGCTAGGCTGGCCCAGGCAGTTTTCACAGGACACTCTGAGAACGGCCAGAGAATGTAGTGCCAATAAGCAATTTTACCTCCATAGTTTCTGACCTTCCCCTCAAGTGGGCAAAGTAGCTGGAACACACAGTGCCATTCTTTTCAGGCCAATAGTGTGCCTCATCTTACTCTGCTTTGTCTGCTTAATTCCCCATTACCAAGTAGTGATTTTTGATGCTGTAATTAGCATGCTATTTATTATGAATTAACTGTGCAGTTTCCTAGATAGTTGTTCATTCCATATGTCAAGTACAGAATCTGACTTGGAAAGGGAGACATAAACTAGGAGGAACATGATTTCACATAGGTCCTATAAAGTGTGTGAGACTGAGCAAATGATTTCACAGAGTTTAAGGATGTCTGCTGAAGTACTGCACTGAAATAGGATCTGTGAGGGACTCATAGACTAATACACCATTCTGACCCAAGGAAAACATAAATATGTCAGTAGTCAGCTCCAAATCCGTAGAAGAATTCTGAGTCATCCGCCAGATCAAACATTGGCAAACTTTGCCAGCAGAAAGGCAGATAGGAATGATTTGGGCATGCTAGTAATATAGTCTCATTGAATTGCTCAACTCTTCCATTGGAGAAAAAGTAGCCAGATTTCATTGTGTTAGCCAGATTTCATTGCTGTGACAAAGTACCTAAGAAAAACAAAGAAAAATATTTTGGTTTATAGTTAGGAGTTTTCAGTTTAGGGTCTTCTCATCCATTGCTTTGAGCCTGAGGCAAGGTGGAATATCATGGTGGGTACATACTTTGGAAGCAGAATGAAACCAGAAAGGACTGGGAACCAGACAGAACCTTTAAGGGTACATAAGTAGTAATCCACTTCCTAAAAGCCCATTTTAGCTGTGAACTCATGTGTGGATCAGTTCATTAATGAAATCAATGCTTTCATGATCCAGTCACATGTAAATGATTGGGTGTACTAGCTGTGAACCAGGGAACCTTTTGATGGACATTTTATGTACAAACTGCAACATATAGACTGCAGAATAAGTAACCTGTGGGCTTGATTAAGTTGGCCTGAAGGCCTTTCCAACCCCCTCCTGTGGGTAGTAAATTGTACATATGTTTTAGAGTAGTGGTGGAAGGTTTTACCATTAAAGTCTTCATGAATTGCTGAGACTTGGCTAATGGAGAGCAAGCAGTGGAGTAAAGGGGCAGATTAGATAAGACGAAGAAAGTGAAGGCAACCCTGAACATCAGCTAGGGGTGATGGCTGACTTCTTGTTGATTTGAGTTACATTCTAGGTGCATTTCTGAATATAAAGAGTTAGAAAGTCTGCCTATAAGCCTTACATGTCCTCACAATCCCTACCACAGCTCAGAGCTGAAGGTGGTCGTGGGGTCTTGAGTGATCTGCTTCTGTCTTTCCTGCCCTGGCAGCAATGGAGTTGTATGTCTTTACCTAGAGTTACATGGCTTAGGCTCACTTCAAGCTCTATTGCTTACTAGCCATGTTAGAGTATTGACCGAATTACCACGAGCCTCACTTTGTCCAGCTGCAAGATGGGAATCATAATCCATAAACTGTGCTGAGTAAAGTAATACTGGCAGTAGCTACTGCTCATCAAATGATGTCTGTTATTTATGATTGTTAGTTTGTTGTGATTATTATTTTGTATTCTTAAAGTGAGTTTATGCTCAGTATAGCTTGACTGTTTCTTTGTGTAAATAGATAAAATTGGCAAGTTTTATAAAAAGATAGAGATAGTAGAAACAGTTGTCTGCCTTAGCCTTAATCTCTGGGGAACAAATCTATCACAGTCATTCACAATTCTTAATTCTGTGGTGAAGAATTCTTCATCCTGAGAACCTATCTACTTAGTAGGTTCATGTCACTGTCACCTTTCCATAACTCCAGGTTAGTAGTGCAGGTGACATGCTGCTAGTGCGGCCATTCTGATTCTCTCTAGCAGAACAACAGATTTTAAAGACTTTTTACAGGTGAAGGTCAAAAGGACACAACTTAAAAACAACATTAAAATTCTTCATGGTAGCACCAAATATGAAGTTCAGTAGGACACAATCTTCAGTCAGCTTGCAGCAAAGATTTTAAATCATTAGAATTAGCAAATATAAACTAAAACTATACTTAATTCAGGTTTTAGAAGAATTAAGAGAAAATTTTGTAACAATAGGAACAAGAGGATTTCTACTCAGTCAGATATTTTTAAAGAACCAGTAGGGGCTTGGGTGTTCGGCTCCTGTCTTGACTGGAAAATGAGCAGACCTTGAATATGTGTGTGTCCAACCAGATTATTAAGTGTGATTTGTTTTGTTTTGCTTTTTATTCTATTCAACAGCATCTGTACCAAAAATCTAGTAGAGTTGGGCAAATTCCAGATTCCAGCTGTGACTGAGAGATGTTTGTCTTTGAGGAGCTTATAATCTTCTTGCCTTTGTTTTTCCAAGGTGGTCTGTCTGTGGGGGCTGAAGAAAAAGCCCATAGAGTCTACAGTCTTAAGGGCTGAGCAAGGTTTTTGGTTTTTGTCTGCCATTTTATTGCCATGCATAGCTAGGTCTGTCTTCCCCCATGCCAGTCAGCTCATTTCCCCACAACAGGAGCTAATCAGTGCATCTTGACAATGTTGTGCTCAGTATTTTTTCTTTTAATTCCAGTACTTGGAAGGCAGAGGCAGGCAGATCTCTGTGAGTTTCAGGCCTGGTCAAGAGAGAGAGTTCCAGGGCAACTAGGACTACACAGAGAACCTCTGACTTAAAAACTAAAAGAAAAACAACAACAAAAATTGGAATTAAAATTGTTTGGTGTGTATTGTCTGTATGTCTGTTCACCATGTGAATGTTTGATGCCTACTGAGGCCAGAAAAAGGCGCTGGATCCCTGGAACTGGAGTTACAGATGGTTGTGAGCACCATGGTTGTGCTGGGAATTGAACCTGTCATCTTTAAGAGCAGTGAGTTTTCTTAACTGCTGAGCCATCTCTCCAACTTGTGCCCATTGTTTTGGAGTTCTTTTCACTGGCATAAGGGTTTCTGTAGGTCTTGGTTCTTATAAGCTCCACTAAGTTAAAAACTCTTAGTCCCTTAAGACTTCCTTTGTTTGAAAGTTCAAACAGAAAAGCAAAGCCCCAAACCCTCAAATAAAATTCTGATAGAGAAACTGCTCATTTATTACTAGGCATTTTGTCACTTTGAGAAGTAACTAATATGAAAGCATCATTTCTGAAGGTTTTAACCTAATGATTAAATAAAGACATCGTACCCACTTAAGTGAAGTAATTTGTAGCATGGAGAATGAAACACCAAAGGAAAATGGGGAAATGGTATTTTTCTGAGTTGGTTCCTGGGGAGTCTTCCAAAAGGAGGTGGCCTTTGTTACTTGGGTTTGAAAGGCAAATGATTATTTGATAGCTTACCAGAGGCTGGGATCATAGCGAGCATGCTAAACTGAAAGTAGAGCAGGAGTTGAAAGTATGCTCACTGTTACTGCAGAGGTGAGGAATGTAACCGGCTGTAGCTGGCTAGCCATGAAAATGGGGTCCTGGTTTTCCCAACAGTGCAGTGCCCTCTGTCTCACTCTGCCTGCATTTTACCCTCTTCCTCTCTGTGTCTTTTGCTTCTGTTGGGATGAGTCCTGTTAAGATACATGGTAAGGAATAACTTCTCTGTATACACTAATAAGATTGTTAAAATGAAACATTTTGTTATGTGACTATGAAACTAGCTTTTCCCATTACTAAGTGGCATCTTGGATTGGGTGGTTTGGGAATGTTTTTCAGGTTGAAAATATCCTCTTGCATGACCGAGGCCACTATGTCTTGTGTGACTTTGGAAGTGCCACCAACAAATTCCAGAACCCACAGGCCGAGGGAGTCAATGCTGTAGAAGATGAAATTAAGAAGTAAGCTTTTTCTCCTTTCCTGGAGTTTTCTCTCTTTCGGCTTATGGAGGAAACAGAGTGAGAAGAGCATGGTGCTGGCTATTACCCTTTTCCCTGATGGTCACTGTTGGGTTGTTTGTATCTGAAGGCTGAGGAGGGAAAACTGGCCCATAGACTGACAGAAGACTCTTAAAACTTTCTCAGTGCTCCTGTGGTCATTATACACACATATTTTAATTTACATAAAAAGATGAATGGTAGCTGGAGAGAGGGTAGGGAAGGTGTGATATATCCCTGTATCCCCAGTAACTCTGGAGCTAAGGCAAGAGGATTGTAAGTTCAAGGCTGGCATGGGCTAAATAGCAAGACCTTGTCTCAAAAACTAAAGACTAAATAGTGATATGTGCTCATTGAAGTGCCATGATATTTCCAAGAGAAATTGTGGCATTTTGAATCAGACAGATGTGTGTTTTTTACTGAACTCAAATTGCTGCCTCCTTTTTCATAAGGAACTCAACCATGCTCTAGTGGAATTTATGGTAAACAGAGCTACAGAAACCTCTACTGCTATTGAATGAGGAACCTGATGGGAGTCTCTTTAGATTTTTGATTCCACTGCAAGCCTCATGCCCACAATGTTGGGTTTTGCCAGGCACAATACACTCACTATGGCTTCTAATAAATCAGCTATCCATCATGTCCTTGCAGATGGTGAGCCTCTGTCCTGTTTGTGTTTCACTCACGTAACCATGCCTGAAGCATGACCTCTTCTGGTCCAAGGCCCTGACAAGACACCCAAAGAAATCCTCCTGGGGCCAGATACCAGAGCAGCATAATTGAGTGTTTAGTAACATCAAGATATTCACTTAGGACAAGTACCTACACTACTGTTTTTTTGAGTCAAAGATAAGAACACTGTAGTTTTTGTCTCAAAGAACCCATAAATATGGTGCTGGAACGATGACACAGTGTATAAAATGTTTGTTATGCGAATGTGAGGACCAGAGTTTGGATCCTTAGCACTCATAGAAAAGCCTGGTGGGCACAATGGCCTATCTGTAATCCCAGCCCTTGGAAGGTGGAGACAGGTACTCCCTGGAGCAAGCTGGATAGCTAGCCTCATATCAGCAAGTCTCAAGACATAAAGTTGAAAGCAATGGAGGAAGACACTCAATATCAACCTGTTCTCCACACACAGAGGCACACATGTGAACATGCACACTACATACATTACCCTCCCCTAGAAAAGAACTCATGAAATTCTCACCCCAGCTAGGGCTTACTTTCAGAATACCCTACTTATGTTTCTTCTGTGTCTCACGTTAAGGAATTACTATTTTAAAAACATAGTATTAAACTACAGCGACTTATAGGAAAAAGAATTTGTCATTTGAAGACCCCAAAAAGGGCTGCTTTTAGGACTTTATTTAGTGCATTTGTGTCTGAACATCCCAGTACCCCAGTGTCCTAGGAGTAGAAGGTCTTCTGTGAGAGAATGTGATGACATTGTACCAAGGAGAATCTTTCATTTTCATCTGTGCTAATATTTAATTTGCTCTTCTGCAGATTGCTACCAGAGAATTGGATTCTAGTAATGTGAAAAAATCGCTTCTCCTTGATTTTAATTATAGCATTGATATATTTAACAAACCATGGATCTCTTGATTGTAGATATACAACGCTTTCCTACCGAGCCCCAGAAATGGTCAACTTGTACAGTGGCAAAATCATCACTACAAAGGCAGACATTTGGGTATGTGTCAGCTAAACCATCCACGCCCTATATGTCAGCAGACCTTGACTGGACTCCTGAGCTTAACTAGCCAGGGGTGAGAGCACACAGTGTTTACCCACTGTTGATGACCATCTTTTTATTTTATTTTATTCTTATTATTTTATGTGTATGTATGTTTGTCTGCTTGTGTCTGTGTACCATGTGTGTACAGTGTCCTCAGAAGACAATGTTGGATCCCCTGGACCTGATGTTACAAATAGTTGTGAGCCACCATGTAGGTGGTGGATATTGAATTTGGGTCCTCTGGAAGAGCAGCCAGTACTCTTATCCACTGAGCCATCTCTCCAGCCTCCTTGACGCTGATCTTGATATGAGGGGACAGGCATTGCCTTTTGGAAAATGGGGTAAAAATAAACAAACAATAACAAGAACCAAAAACAAAACTCTGCTTGCATGTTGTTCCAGTGCTTTTAATTTGGTTGGTATACTTCTAAAGAACAAGCCAGATGAAATAGTCTTTCCTAATCATAGATAAAAAGTATAACTTGGGTGCTAGATTGTCACTCTGGGTTCTTAATTCAGGTATTGCATAGGTAATGATATTGTGTGGGGTTTGTTTCTGCTGGGAAATGTGGCTGCTACGGGTTTCTCTGAGCAGGTAACTGGCTTTACAGCAAATAAACCACGAGTTGCAATCTGCTTTCTTATTTTTTAGGCTCTTGGCTGTTTGTTGTATAAATTATGCTACTTCACTTTGCCATTTGGGGAGAGCCAGGTGGCAATTTGTGATGGAAGCTTCACAATTCCCGATAACTCTCGATATTCTCAAGACATGCACTGCCTTATTAGTAAGTATTTCAAGTTTCCAGTTTCATATTTGTATTTCTAATCCCCAGGAGTGGGTTGGAGGATAAAGAGGTTAAATTGTGGGAACAAGCTTGAGTGCCACAATAAAGAAATCATTTGATGTTGTTGGGGACAGTGATAACATGGCAGTGTTCACTTAGAGAAGTTGGTCTTTTTGCTGGAAAACTAAACTCTGCTTCGTGACTGAGCCAGCCACACAAATGGGAATGGCAGTTGTGTTCAGATCAGCATGATGCTGCTGTGTTCTGCTGCAGTCTATGGGAGAGCTCAGAGTCCAGCTGACTCACATCAAGGGATAAGAATTTCATCTTTGCAAAGCTGGAAGCAGCTCAAGTGAGCATGATTGCGGTACTGCAATGAATGTGTAATTAAGACCATGTAACTCCACAGAGCCAGGTTTTTCCTCTTATTTATGTTATCACTGGATTTTTACAACAAGCATCTAAATTGAGTGTTTTGTTTAAAATTCTGAAGATTTTCATTTCTTTGTGTTATCGTAGACAGCATATGTACTAACATCCATTAATCAGATGGCAGAAAAGTAATCTTTGTACCAGAACCTGTACTAAAATGCCAAGAAACAGATTTTTT
>LOJH01006538.1:10475-32305 GCA_001685095.1 Ellobius talpinus
ACAGAGATCCACCTGCCTCTGCCTCCTGAGTGCTGGGATTAAAGGCATGCACCAGAGAATCTTGTCTGCATATATGTATGTGCACCCTGTGGGTGCAGTGTCCACTTAAGCCAGAAGAAGGCGTTGGATCCCTTAGAATAGTTAGGAGCCACCATGTGACAGCCAGGAACTGAACCTGGAGCTTGCAAGAGCTTCTATTGCTCCTATCTCCTGAGCTGAGCTGGCTTTCCAGCCCCTGCTGATTTATTCTGTAGCAGAATCCTAATGGTGAATGAAAATGATTGTAATTGTGCCATCAAAAGTGTACAATGTCTTTGAAGACTGGAGTTTTTGGTTGATATTCCTTTACAGTATGTGTGTTTCTAAGAACAGAACCGATGCACTTTCTGTCTCAAGGTCAAGTGAGCTGGACAGTGACCATTCTTTCTCCTGTTCCAGCAAGCATAGGTTCATATGTCTCTCTCTTTGTGTGGGTGTTTCTTCATTTGTGTGTCTACACTCATACCTGATCCCATGTGACAAAATCATGATGTAAAGGGGAAAATAATGACAGGAAAAAATTTTGGGAAAAAATTTCCAGTAGATGGAAAAACATTGAAACAGATCCTATAGTTGAGAAAAGTGTAGCCCAAGGTAGAAAAAAATTGGGCCTTCTTCAATGGGGCCTTCGAGAATTTCTAAATATCAGGACATGCAGGACAAATCGTGGTTCCTTATCTATTGGTCTTTCCTTCTCCTCTTCTGCATGGGAAACACAGGGTTGTTGAGATTTCAACGACTTTTCCCACATCAGATTAAAATGCCAGAACCTCACTGTAGACAAAGGAGGTCAATTTAGGGGAGATATGAGATTATGGGAGACAAGGACATTGGTGGTGGGGACAGGAAAGCAAAGACAAGGAAAGAAAGATGATTCCAGATCTTTCAATTCAGTTGATAACCCAGTAATAATAAAAGATGGTTCTCCTTAGGAATGAAAGCAACTGAAATGTGAACACTTTAAAAAGAAAATCCTTAGTCACTCTTGGCTGAGGAGGACTGTGGGAGTTTGAAATCCAGCTCTCACATGGTTTGTCTGTATCAAAAGTCCAGTAGATGCAAAGAGTGGCCAGGCTTCACCCAAACCGCATCTTAGTATGATACATTGGCCTGGAATGCAAAACTTTCTGCCTGCCTATTGGGGTGGTCCCAACTAGTGATTTTAAGAAAGGATGCTTCACCAGGATGTGGTGGCACACACCTTTAATCTCAGTACTTGGGGGGCAAAGACAGGGAGATATCTGTGAGTTTGAGGCCAGCCTGATCCACAAAGTCAGCTCTAGAACAGCCAGGGCTACCCAGAAAAACCCTGTCTTGAAAAACTTAAAAAATAAAAAGGATGCTTTTTGTGATCAACAAATATTTTGCAAGTCAGGCAGATTTTTAGGTGTGTGTGTGTGTGTGTGTGTGCACATGTGTGTACATGTGTGCAGGTACCTGCAGAGGCCAGAAGAGGGCATAGGATCCCCACAGAGCTAGATTTACAAGTGGTTGTGAGCTTTGCAACACGGGTTCTTAGAACTGAACTCAGGTACTCTGCAATAGCAGTACACAGTTGTAAGTACTAATCCATTTCTCCAGCCCCTTTCAGTGTAAGTGAAGGAGAGGGCAAAGTCTAGGAGCCAAAGGTAGGCAAGGAATCCATCGATAAGCAAAGACAGTTGCATTTATCACTTGTCCCAACAAGGGAGAAACCACACTTGGTGAAGTGAGCCCTGTGAGCCCTGAGGAAACCATGGGTTGTAGAACACAAGGAAAGGGGTTGGTGTAGGGGTTAGGCTTGGCCCAGGAGATTTCAGCAAAGGCTCAATGAAGAAAGGTTTTGTACTTACATAAGTAGATACACATACAATATTTAAAGATGTATTTACTTTTAAACATTTATTATTTTATTTAATGTGCATGGGTGTTTTGCCTGCATGTATGTCTGTCTATATGCCACTTGTGGGTCTAATACCCACAGAGACTGGAAGAGGATGTTAGCTCTCCTAGAAGTGGAGTCACAGATGCTTATGAGCTACCATATGAGTGCTGGAAACTGAACCTGTGTCCTCTTGGAAAGCAGTCAGTACTCTTAGCCACTGAGCCATCTCTGAAACTCCAATTTAAAATTTTTGTTTATGTACACGTGCCTCTCTATGTGTGCACACATGAGTGTGCAAGTGCCTGCGATGGCCAGAAGAGGACTCTCAACCCCTAGAGCTAGAGTTTCAGGTGGTTGTGAGCTGGCCAATGTGGGTGCTGGGAATCAAACTCAGGTCTTCTGCAAGAACAGCAAGCACTCTTAACTGCTGAGCCATCTCTCTAGCCCCTGTTCTGTATATCAACAAATTGCAATAAACTGTCTGGCTCCAAGGATCAAACATACAATGTTACAGCTCTAGAAGCTAGAAATCAGGAATCGGGGTGTTGATAAACCATGCTTACCCAAGCAAAACATCTTTTTTTGCTTCCAGATTTTAGTATTGGCAGGCAAGCTACCATTTCCCTGCTCACACTGCACCACTCTAACCTCTGCTTCTAGTGTGTCTTTTCACATAATTTTCTCTTCTATTTAGATGACTGTACTCTCATTTCCTTCTTCTTAGAAGGGCATTGGTCACTAGATTAGGCTCATTCAGTTTTAACACTGTCTTATCTATTGGTAAAGATTCTATCCCTAAACTAGGTAGTCAGATGTCAGGACTTGACTATCTTTTGAGGAAGGAGACACACAAACAAGAGAGCAGGGGCAATTCTGCAGTGTGTTTCATGATACTGCCAATCTAGGTAGCAGGCCAAAGGACAGCTGCCTGAAGCTTTGCTGAAGATGCAGCAGTTACTAGGTTAGCTGGGAGAGTGGGGTGCTCAGTCATGTTGGGGTTCAGATGGAGTGCTTATGTCTCTTCTCAAACAATTATGGTATGTTTTCTTTGTCTTACTCCATTGTGGGTATCCAATTACTCACTCTGATGTTCATGGTTTGTGAAATTGTGGTCAACTGGAAAAGCAAATAGAATCGAATATCTCATCTATTTTAATAGAAGATCACTGGGCAATTTGTACACACAAAGGTTTCGAAAACACTGTCCCAAAGGAGGTAAAGAAAGACTATTCATTGCTTGAAATAGTTCTCTCCTTTGAAGGGTAGGCAGCGACTTCTCTGTGTCAGTTCTTGTCTAGGGGTCTAATTATGCCCTCAAATACTGCAAAGTGCAGTCTTAGCATGAGTACTATGTGAGGCACTGACATTTTACATTCAATTTCCAGACAAAACAGAGACAAGTATCGAATAATGTGCAAATGTCACAAACTGTGACAGAAAATGGAAGGTAGGAGGCTGGAAGGCAGTGTCTCAAAAAGTCTTACTTAGTGAATTCATAGTGTTCAAAATTTCTAACAATAAAGACATAAATATATACTTTTTAAAAAAAATTTCCTAACACCCGCCAGAAGCACTAAGAAGCCAGCATGGATCTCCACAAGTACCAAGGTATCTTTAAGGGTGTCTGTGAGGTCTAAGCATTTCACAATTGTACTAAAGTGCTTCAGGGTATCTGACACCCTCTTCTGGCCGCCAGGACACTGAGTGTTCACACACACACACACACACACATACACACACACCTAAATAACAAAACAATCTCTTAAATGCTAACCATAAGTAAGTAGAGTAAAAGTCATAGGCTAGAATGCATTCAGGGATGACAGAAGAGTTAAGGAGGGTTGTGAACCACCTCACGTGGGTGCTAGGAATGGAACTCAGGTTTTCTGCAGGTGCACCAAGCACTCTTAACTGCTGAGCCATCTTTCTAGCCACACCCACCTGCCCTGTATAGATCTTCTTTTAAAAAATTTGCTTTGACATGTCTCCCCTGCATTGATTCTTACCCAGACGACCCAGCCCACCACATGCTGACTTGCTCTGCTCATCCTATTTTAATACCATTTTCTTCTCTGTTCGCCATCATCTATCTCTCCTTGTTTTAATTCATGTTGCAAATGATGAAAGCTGATGAAAGCATTCAATATTTGTATTCAGATTAAAAATTATAACCACACCTTGTAGTCCAAACCATCAGAGCAGTTGAAGACCACACACTGTAGGGCGAGAGCTTTTGCTAAGTCTTTGGTGGTCTCTGTTTTCCCAGTGCCAGCAGGCCCGGCAGGTGCGCCTCCGAGATCAAGCTGCAAAGCCCCCATAAGGCAAAGATAGCAACGATCCTAAAGAAATCAATCAACTGTCATTATTGAAAGGAAGTGACTTTATTTACAAATTCATAAGTCTAATTGATTTATTTAATAGAAGTGTGTGTGTGTGTGTGTGTATGGGTGCACTCACATGTATGTGGGATAGTCATGTAGGTGCGTGTGTGCATCAGTGGTCAGCACTAGGTGTTCCTCAATCACTCTCCACTCCAGGTCTCTCACTGGTTTGGTTAGGCTGGTTGGCCAGTGATCTGCAGGGATCTTCCTGTTTCAGCCTCTATAGCACTGTGGTTATAGCACATGCCCCCATGCTCAGCTTCTTATATAGGTGCCAGGGATCTGAACTTAATGTAGCAATGTTGAATACTTTCCATGCTGTTTGGATGAAAAGGTGATCAATAATGATCAATAACGTACTGTGAGAGGAGTGATGACCAGTCTTGGGCATGCTCCCAAATACTCGTAGCCATAGGTGTACTGGGAGAGCGCCATTCTAGCCACACAGTTATCCAGGTCTATATCCCAATAATAGCGCAGTTGTCTCTGCCAGTCAAAGGAGTCAGCTGTGTCTACCTACAGCAGTGATAGAAATGGTGGATGTGTTAGACACACACATGGAATCCACAGATTGCCATGCCATTTTCCATCAATGAAACATTTACCTTGGCTTGAACCAGCTCTGTAACTATATCTCTTGCATGCACATCAATGGTAATCAATGCAGTTATGATGTTTCTGTGTAACCTAGGAAGAGAGCCTCGAACTAGTGCAGCTAGGGCATTTAACCTCTGTGAATTAAAGAAGAATTGTTGCAGTGAATGCTCAACATCAGCTTGCAATATGTATTTCCATTATTAAATTTAGAGTAGATATTTGCTAAAAAAAACCTAACTAGAAAACTTTATAATTCTGTGACAAAATAATACAATGTCTTATTTAATTTTCATAAGACTTCTATGAAGTGTAGACTATCTGGACACCATTTTTGCAGTTAAGCAAACTGATAATCAGAGAAGGTCAATAACTGGATGGCTGTCGCAGGGCCTTGAAATAGTAAAATTAGACCTGAGTGGACATGCTTCTTGAAAACCCTTGATACATGATGAAGTCTCTGGCTGGGGAGTAGATTGCTCTACCTAGAAATTCACCAGATAAGGTACATGCACATGCCTTTAATCCTAGCACACAAAGGCAAAAGCTGGTGCATCTTTGTGGGGCTAGCCTGGCCTACAAGGAGGTCCAGGTCGTCGTGGTGATGCTTCTCATTTGTAGTTTTCCACTAATAACAATAAAAGAACATTGCAGAGCACTTTAACCAGACGAGTGACAAAATAAATTCAAATACTTTAGCTCCCTATTTACCCCAGACCACCACATCCTTATCTAAGTAGTACGGCGCCTCTGAGGGTCTTATACTTCCGGGTTGGGTTTTCCTCTGTTACGCCCAGATCAGGGGCCATGTTTGCAGGTGGTTGTGGGACTTTCTCTGGGGATCTACTTCTTTGTTCTAGGACTCTGGAGAGAGAATCCCACTGACAGTCTCCTGTGGTGTTTCTGCTTCCCTTTCTCTGTTCTGTCTCTGTCTCGGGTGAATCTTTAGAAAGACAGTGGCACTTGGAAGAACAGTTAAATCTGGAGCTGAAGATCAGGCCTAGGTCCGTGTTGGAAATACAGCTGACAGATATCGTATCTTTGGTGTCTAGATTGTGTGTCCACTCTGTTGTCTCCTTTTCTGGGAAAAGCTTTTTAATTGAGTACAGTCCCATTGTCTGGTTTTGCTTTGGCTGTCATGGCCAGAATACCAGTGCGAAGGAAAATGTCATGGCACTTTTTGGCTTTCAGTCACATGTTTAAATCTTTCCCAAATCTACTTTGAATTGATTTTTATATGTGGCATAAGATAACAATAAGAAAATACCAAATGGCTCAAATTTAAAGGTGGGAAAATGACTTGAATATTATTTTTCTAAAGCAGAGATATGGACTGTCTGGGATCTATATCTGTATCTATATATCCACATATGATGCTGAATATCTCTAGTCACCAGGCATGTTACTATCAAAACCTCAATGAAAGAAAAATGAAATTATAAAATTTTCAAACACATGCTCTCCTCATTCTTTATCTGAGAAGTTTCTCTTTGTGTCAGCAGTGAGTACTAAGATTCATGGCTGTTTAAGATGCTAAAGGTGTCCTGGTTTGCTTTTTATTGCTGAGATGGACACCATGACAAAAATCAGCTTGGGAGCAAAGGGTTTGTTTCTGCTTGCAAGTTACAGTCTATCACCCAGGGAAGCCAAGGCAAGAGCTGAAGGTAGGAACTGAAGCAGAGGCCATGGAGGAATGCTGCTTACTGGCTTGCTCTCCATCGCTTTCTCAGTTTGCTTTCTTGTATACTAGGACCACTTGCCGGAGGATGGTGCTACCTACAATGGACTGATTCCTCCCACATCAATCATTAATCAAGAAAGCCCCACAGACCTGCTCACAGGTCAATCTTATAGAGGCGATTTCTACAATTACTGCTACCACATCTTCTCAGATGACTCCAGCTCTCCAGTGTGTATAAGGTGACAAGAGCAAAACCCAAAAACCTAGCACAGAGAGTAAATGAGGGCTGAATGCTTAGCCTTAAGCAAGACATTGACAGCACCCTCACTAAGGCACATGGGACGTAACAGAAGAGGGAGCAGAAGCAAGAAGCAGAAGATGGGGAGAAAGGCTTTGACGCGCCATCGTCAGAGCGTGGCACACCAGTCACACAACCCCATAGCAGCTGCGGCTGTCTGCGCTGGGCCTGCACAAGCCTGGGCCTATCAACAGCCAATCATGAATCAAGGAGGGGCTCATGGGGGCCTGCCCCTCCTTGCAGATCTTTTGGCTACTGATGGAAGCTGAGAGGAAAGTCATTGCCTTCATGGTGTAACCAGTGGCGAGTCCACCAGGTTCCAATGAACAGTTCCAAACCTGTGGCCATACAGGTGATCCTGATTAAAAATCAGTGTGTCACAAGACAAAACAAAAGGATCCAAACGTGAGGAAGGGATCTCTAAAGAGCATGGTGGAGATAAAAAGCGTAGGAGACACGCAAGAGAGGGTGGTGGTGAGAAAAAGTTGATCTCGCTATATACATGTATGAAATTGTCAAAAAAATATTTCCAAGCCACAATGTGATGTAATCTCAAGCCCACTGTCAAAAATAAAAAGATAAGTACTGGCAAGGACATGGAGCTAGAGATAGGGGTCCCTGGATGCTGCTAGCAGGAATATGATGTTGGGACTTACGAATGGGACACGGTACAGAGGTTTCTCAAAAAAAACCAAACCTGCAAATAGAATTACCGTTTGACTGAGTAACCCTACTTCTGAGCATATAAATCAAAGAATTGAACTCAGGGTCTTAAGGAGCATCATTTACTACTGTCAGCATGAAGAAACAACCTAAAAACCCACCAGTGGATAAAGAAAATGTGTCCTGTGCACCCAATGGACTAGCATTCAGCCTGAAAAGGAAGAAAATCGTGTCACAGGTGACAGTGTCAATGAATTCGGTGGATAGTGAGTGTACATTAAGTTTAAAAAAATAATCCAGCCACAGGTGTGAGGTGTTTATCAAACTCATAAGTAGAGAAGAGTGGTGGTTGCCAGGGCTGGGGTGGGAGGTTTTGCTGTTCAGTAGACATGAAGCTGCAGAGTTAGGTAAGATGAATTGGTCCTAGAGATCTGCTGCACAACACTGTGCCTATTGCTGCAAATACTGTAGTGTGCATTTACAATGCTGTTTTCAGTGTGTGTGTGTGTGTGTGTGTGTGTGTGTGTGTATGTATGTGTGAAGTCTCGCATGCATGCAGAAGCCAGAGAAGGACAGAGAGGGCCTTTCCCTATTGCATTGTCTTACTGCCTTGAGAGCACATCTCATTGAAACTGACATTTGCTGTTTAAGTGAGGCTGGCTAGCTTACCACTAAGTTCCCAGGATCCACTTGTCTCTACCCCACAACACTGTGGTTTCAGGCATGCATGACAATACTGGCTTCACTTAAGAATTTTTAATAAAAATATAAAGTTCTGTGAGAGGCATCCTAATAGTTGCCTTTCTATTGCTGTGATAAAAACATCATGACCAAGGCAATTTTACAGAAGGAAGGGTTGGTTTGGGCTTACAGTTCCAGAGGGATAAGAGTCCATGATGGCAGAGTGGAGTTATACTGGCTAAAGCAGGAAGTTGAGGGCTCCTACCTTCAATCCAAAGGCATGAAAGAGAGAGATCACACTTGGGATAGCATGAGGTTTTGAAACCTCAAAGCCCACCCCTAGTGACATACTTCCTCCAAGGCCACACCTCTTGAGCTTCCCCAAATAGTGCCATCAATTGGGTCCATATACTCGAATTCTGAAACTATGGGGGATATCTCATTCAAAGCCACACACGGGTCCTAGTAAACACAATCATGTCTGAACATTTGCGGATCATCATAAAGAACCCTATGTTTTCCACTCACATTGCTCTCCTTCCTAGTTTACAGTTACTCATCCAAACACTAAATAAGCATCAAGGGAGTGTCCCTAAGAAAAACTGAACACAATGACCTCAGTAAGAACTTCAAAGCTTTGTTGTCAGCACATTAGAACTTTTGAAATGAAGTGAATTTACACTAAACCATGATTAAAAAAAAACTATAGGGACCTAAGCAGGGTGGTGGCAGCAGCACATGCTTTTAATCCCAGAACTCAGGAGACAAAGGCAAAGGCAGGTGGATCTCTGAGTCTGAGGCCACAGAGCTAGTTCCAGGACAGTCAAGGCTATACAGAGAAATCCTGTATAAAAAACTGAAAACAAAACAACACCCCTTCCTGCCAATGCATGGGAACCATCTTGCCACCTCGCATGGCAGCCTGTACAATGTCTCTCTGATAAAGAACTTACCTCAAAATTGACTTTTTCAAACTCTTCCAGGGCCTCTAAGTGACTCCCTTCACATTCTAGCCCCTCAGTCAGATCCCGGCACCACATGATCTGAGAAATGGTCAGGATCACCTGCGACAAAACGTCCCCCTTAGGCACGTGCTACATGGCACCAACATGGGCCCCAGAAAGAGAAACAACAAGAATGTTACTTGGGAAGGGTGGCCAGCAGTCACCCACTCTGTCCTGGGTTTCCCCTGGTAGTCAGCGATGGCAGCCTTGCACAGGCGGCGGAGGGATGTGAACATGGCTTCCTCCACCTTGCAGAGCCATTCTTCCACATTGCCTCTCGCTTTGAGGCCTTTTCCCAGGCCGACCTATGAGGCAATTAGGATGGTAAGAAAGTGTCTTGGGTGGGGCCTGTGGACTGTCTACATGTTGCATGTCTGTAACAGAAGCCTGAGCTCTGCAAACAGTGAGGCCTTTGGCATTGCATCACATCCCTCCCCTCCCCACTGCCTTCTCGCACAAGCATGCTTTTTAGGCTAGCTCCTAGAAAGAGGCCTCCCCACAGGCTCCGGGACTTCTTCAACCATTTCCCTTTTCATAGATAGCGCTGTGACCTGAAGTTTACCCCCAAACACTCCTGCAAGCCTGTTCCCCACAGTCACCCGTGTCTCCACATCGGAAAGGTCCGATCTACATCTTTCCAGCACTTCTGCTTCTACCTCTGACTTCAGTCACTTGGGCATCTGCTTGTTTGGGATTCCTTTAACCATTTTTTTCACCTTCCTTTGAAATTTCATGTTTTTTTCAATGTTCTTTCTTTAACCCTCTCATTTCTTTCCTTCTGCACCAGCAAGGGCACATGCACACAAGTGTGCATCTATATGTGTGTGTGTGTGTGTGTGTGCGCACGCACGCGCGCGCATGCATGTATCCTGTCCAGTCAGCCAGTTCTTCAGTCTGCTGATACCTTCACTCTCTCAATGTTCTCCATATGCAAGGACTACGCAGCACTGGAGGAGCTGCAGTAACAAACGCTCACAGAGCTCAGTGGGTGCCACATGAAGTCATTTACATAAAGTGACTGCTGGAAGTCCCTGTCACCCTGCTAGTAGGGTGTTATTACTTATGCTATCTTGTGGAAGCGATCAGAGGGTGGTGGGTCTTCATCCGGGTGGCCCGGCAAAGTCCTGGCACTCTGGGCCAGGCACTGTTCCTCTTTGCAGAGCTGACTAAAATGTGATTGCATCTCTCCACTTCATTCTCCAAGCCGGCCAATGTGATTATTGTGGCTACTTCTAGCTGTGCAATGATTTTTCCATTAGATATCCAGATCTTTGAGGGTAAGAGTTTTATCTCAGTTTTATCTGTTTTCAAAACTGCTAGGCTAGCAGAGTCCCTGGCAAGCCTAGGATGAGAATGAACAGCCTCAACCCCAGTCCCAGACATGTGACCAAGTTTATCCATGAAGAACTATTAAGCCAAAGCCCCTTACCCTCTCTCCCTCAGGCGACAGCATTGCCAAAATATCATTGGTGAAGACCCTTTCTGGCTCAGTATCAATGCCAGGAATTTTCCCTTCTGTAGGAGGCATGAGTGCAAACTCGAGCTTTGAAATGGAGTCGAAGCATTTCCTTAGATGAGGCTGCACGGCTTGCGGATTTCGTGTCTGAGCCAAAATCTCCAGGAGCTCATCATTTGACAGGAAGTAAAACCTGCCGAGTCAAAGAGACACCTGTTGCAAAGCGTGACTTGATATTGATGTCAGCCTTGGGTAGACATAAAAGGTGAGATCCTGCCACACCTGCCCCTGGGCACTGATGCCCTGAGTCTCTAACTACGCTCTGGGTTTGGTGGTAGGCCATGTGCCTCTAAGGAAGTTCTTGTAAAGGTTAATGATGCTGTATCTCAAACATCTAGGCCCAGTAGCTAGACTAGAAAGGATTTTTCTAAAAATTATTAATAACATTAGGTCTTGCTATGATATTGATCTGTTTGCCTGTTACTTGTCTTTGAGCTTCTGTAGTGAAGATACGTCATACAACACATTAACTATTGAAGAACTAATAGACTAATGGGTGGTTGTGGAGCCCTCACTTGGTCCTGTGACACTGTACCAATCAAAAGGCAGCATATGCTGCTATTAAACATGACAGAATATTATTTTGCTGACATACCATTTCCAATACTACTATGGCCATTCTTAAGTAGAATGAAGCATCTTGTTTTCATATCATTTTATGCAAAATGGGTAAAAAATGAGCTTGTCTGTTCCTGACCAAACTTAGGCTCAAGTAATGCAAGTGTGCACTAAAAATGCAATCATTTTAGTCTCTGTTTTGTCTGAAGCTCTAGACTACCAAATCATGCCAGCACTGCAAAGTGAGTTGTGGGGCCTCTCGGGGACCCACGGTGATAGGGGTGAAGACTCTAGAGCCCCCACTAAGTGCAGGGAGTAGGAGAGTTAACGCTGAAAAGGCTGCGGAGCTGAGGATGGGGAGATGGAGGGAGCAATGCCCTGTGGGTTCCCTGTATCCTCAAGCAGAGAGTGAGCTTCACTCTCCTCCACCCTGAGCATCTCTGAGAGCTTAGTATTTGCCCAGCAAGTCTGCAGGCAGCACAGGCATCCTCGTTTTCTCCCTAGTTCTCTGTGGTTTGGAGGATGTGACTGTCATCTCCAATTCCTCTACAGTCTATCACGAAATGTCTTAGGTTGGTTTTTAACTTACCTTGGAAAGATAACTCTCTTCGACTCTAAATATGCCTCCAGACACTTCTGAATTTGGTCAAGTAATGCATTATTGTTTTGAAAAGTCTCCAGAAGCCCTATTAGTTGAAAAAAATGTTGGCCAAATTGTATTAAAATAGAGAATATAATTTTAAATGAAAGTAAAAGATACTAACATTTTAAAGCTTTTGTTTTATTTGGTAGAATAATGAATAATAAAATGAAAGTTTTGGCTAAGAAGCTTCATTCTTTAAAATTTTCCCTTTACATGTATTTGATGTGTATGTGCTGTGCATGTATGAGTGCCTGTACACGTTTGAGAGTTTGCAGGAGCACATGTATGGGTGTGAAGGTGCTCATGCACATGTGTGGGTATTCAAAGCCTGGAGCTGATAGCAAGAATCTTCCTGGATGGCTCATCCTTTCTTTCGAGGCAGGTCTCTCAGCCAAACCCAGAGTTTCCCAGCTAGTCTTGCTCAGTTCCCTCTGGCTATCCCCCATCTCTGCCTTCAGGTTCTGTCATTCTTTCCAAGGCTGGATTACATGTGAGCTTCATTCATCCTCTGGCCTCTGTGTGGGGTCTGAGGTTCTGAACTCCAGGCTTCTTACCTGTGTGGCCATTGCTCTAACTACTAAACCCTCTCCCCAGCCCAAGAATTATTATTCCTCATTAACTATAGTATTTTAATATTTAATTCATTTAACAGTGTTTTTAATTTGCAATAATTTTGGCTAGCATCCTCTGCTTTGGGGAGCTGTGGGTACACCAACAAAAGGCAAATAGCACCAGTGTCTAGAACCTTCCCATCCTTTGTCAGTTTCTTACTTGCACGCTTTCTATCATGGTTAACTGCTAAGCAGTGGGCCTTATTCTTCATTATTAGGCTGCAGCTCTTCAGACATCAGCCTTCATGCCTCTTCATCTTTCTTCTTTTGATGCTGATTCCAATTCTTGCTTCCCTAACTGACCAAGAATCAAATCCCAAATCTTTAGCATGGCCTCTGAGACCATGTGTGGTCAACAGCTCCACCTAGTGGTCAGTTATCCACCAAAGCACACTGGTCCCTAGGGCCTCAAGTCCTAATCAAGACCCAATACCTAAACACTCTACTCCAGGCCACAGGGACTCTATAATGACAACTAAGCATGCTCTTGCCTTAGGAGCCTGACTTTGTTCTTTGTTCTTCTCTCTGCCTTCAACAATTCTCCTTCAGAGTCATGTATATTTTCACTCACTCTTTCCCACAAGTTTCTGCTCAAAAGCCACTTTATTGAAAAGTTCAATAACACACACACATGCATATACACATACATACATACACATGCATATACACATACACATGCATACGAACATACACACATTCACACACATATATACACATATGCATACATGCACACACATACACACATGCATGCACATACACATATGGAGTGGCATTTCATCTGTATTTGAATAAATAAAGCTTGCCTGAAGATCAGAGAGTAAAACAGCTCCACTGGTCAGCCTTACAGACGAGGCAGTGATAACACACACCTTTAACCCCAGTAGTCATACTTTTTGCCATAGAAACCAGGTGGTGTATGCCTTTAATCCCATCCCTAGAGAGGAATATAAGATTGGAAGAGACAGCTCACAGACACAGTCTCATGTTGAGGTTCCCTGGAGGCAGGATCACCATTTTCGGACTGAGTCAAGGTAAGAACCAGTGGCCAGTTGTTTTTCTTTTCTGACCTTCAGGTTGAACCCCAATTTCTCTTTCTGAGTTCTTATTATGCTTCACAATAAACACATGCACACATACATACATACACATGTGTGCACACATACACATGCACGCACATACATAAACGTGCACATACATGCCACACACATGAACACACATAAAAACATGTGCATACACCTACACACTTGCATAAATACATATGCACACACATGAATATACTCACATACAAACATTCATACAGATATATATGCATATACACAATATGCGTACGTACATGTGTGCATGCACAAGCACACACACACACACACACACTAGCCCCCCAGCCACTCCCTTATCCTACTTTATTTTTCTTCATGGCTTTATCGTCATCTGGAGACAGATTTATTACAGGTCTACACTTCTTTATTTGAAGTCTTAAAGGCTAGATGTGTTTTGGAGTCTTATCTTTTTTATTTTAAGAGACCTATTTTCCATTTATCATTTATAGATGTCCTATACTCATTCACATATGGGCAGCACAGCATGAACCTGGTAGGTTATAGAAGGAAGAGCAGGAGGCAGAGGGGCCGGGGCGAGAACCAGAAGAAAGAGGAAGAAGAGAAAGATAAAGGGAAGGATGAAGTGTAGGTGGGTTGGTGGGTTTGAGGAGGAGTTGGGGGGAAATGGGGAGATGATATGATCTAAATATATTCATGTACATAATGTATATTCATTTCCAAAGAACAAATAATTTTGGATGTTTATTTTATAATAAGTCTTTACGGACTGGGCATCACTCTGTATCCAAATATTACTGCATTTGTGCCCTAAAGGTTTGAATATGACAATGGAGGGTCTGTGGCAGGCAGGGTAATGGCCCTGCCTTCAGAGATGTTGATGTTCTAATCTCCTACAGCTATGGATCTGTTTGGTTTCTGTAGAAATGGGAACTTTAGAGATACATGGGGCTGTTATTCTAGATCACTTGGTGGCTCTGATGACATGGGAACATTTACAAGAGAGAGAATGAGAGAAAAATGTAGCAAAGTGGCAGAGGCTGATGAGGGGTTATTGCCAGCTGGGAGACAGCTGGGAGCTGGGAGCAGCCTCCCTAAGACATTTATAGATGTTTGATTTTTATCATTCCATAGTTTTCCTCTTCTCTGTCTTATATAAAACTCTTTGGGCAAAGGCCATAGGCCCCAGTGTTGCCTTGGCTAGGCAGGATCAGTGTCTGAGGTTATTCTCTCCATTGTGGCCAGATGCTGCCATTGGCCATAGGACAAGCAGGCTAGCTGGGGTTTGATACAGAGTGTAAACTTCAGCAAGTATTTGGGCACTCCAGAAACTGGTTGCCTGTGCACAGAAACCGAACTTGTTAAAACATTTCAACCTTGATGCTGGGCAGGAGGGGGACGGGATGAGACATCATCCTTGGTGGTGTAGCCACTGGCAAGGTGCCCATGATCCTGTAAGCGGCACTAAACTCATTGGTTCACACACAGAGAAAGACATGGAAGTGGAAAGGTGACTAGGTAGGAATTTGAGGAGGGTCAGCAGGAGTGGGAGGAGGTCAGCAGAAGGTGATAGGGCTGGATATTATCAAAATACATGATACATGTGCCTGAAAATGCCACACTGCAACTCATTATCATGGATAATTAGTATAGGCTAGGAAAAGCCTTTAAAAATAATCTCAACCTTGTTACTTGAATTGCAGTAAGTGGCAAAATTTCTAATTCATTCTAATTTCTGAGTTAAAGCTATGGAAGTTTTTGTGATTCTATCTGTGAGGGAAGAATGTGGACAGAGTTTAACTTCTGTTTAACTTGAGTTTAACAAACTCAACTGTACGGCAGCACTTAGAGAGCAGAGTGCTCAGTTCAGCCAAGCCCTGGATGTACCCCCGAGAGTCTAAAACTGAGAGTTTTAGACGTGGCAAACAGCTTGAAGTTCCTACCTGGCTGAGTAGCAGCTCGGAGCGCATTAGGCAGCCGGTTTACCTTCCTCATGATTTCCTTCCATGACTTATCCACCTGGAGGAACATCTTGGCTTCTGCAGGCAGCTGCCTCTGAATATCTGGGGCATTAAAGATACTTTCTAGATAGAGCCAGTTTCTCTGACAGTTCAGCCACTCTTCCTGGAGAAAAACATGGGACTATCAGAGTGTAGCTTCCAAACTGGTGTCCTATACTTATACCGGAAATTATTCCCTTGCATAATTATAGAAACAAGCCAAATGAGTATGTTTTCATTCTGAACATTACAAAATGCCAAAAATTAAACCTTATATTTCTAAATTATATATTAAAATAATTCTGTGTGTGCGTGCATGCATGTGTTTGTGCACGTGTGTGCGTATGTGCTTACATGTGTATGTTGGTGAGCAAACCCAGGACTTTGTACATGCTGGGCAGGCTTGATCCCACTGAGGTCTCCCTGGCCCCACAGCATCTTGCAGCCTTCCACTTCAGAGTCTAGGAGCTGAAACGGCCCTCACTCACCAGTGTTTGATTAAATAAGGCAAGTTGCTTCTGCCAGTCATCCACGCGAGACTTCAGGGGGCCCACGTACCGCGATGAGGCGACGGTTGCAATGTTGATGGTACTGTCATCAAGAAGGACCTTCAGAGAGAAGGGACCAAGACACAGGCAGAACCATGTGTCCTTGAGCTCAGGGTAATTCAGATTCCAAGAGTCCAATTAAGGGCCATCTTGTTTGAAAAGATAATGTAGTCCCACCTACTGCTTTCTACCCAGCCGATGCAAGCTTGGCTTTTTTGCCATGCTCACATCTCTATGTTCTCTCAATGGTCATTGGGGGGCATTAACTAAGAGACCTCTGTGTGTGTGTGTGTGTATGTGTGTGTGTATGAGCACACATGCGTGTACACACACAGGCACACACAAACACATATGCCATTTTATTACTTTGATAAGCACTTGTGAATAAACATTTATGTCAATTTTTCACACCTTGCCTTCCAAATAAGCTTCTCCCCCACTTACTCTTTCCCAGAAGCTTCAGGAGGTATGGTCAGGACTTTGACCATAAAATCATCATCCCCTCTCTTCCTCCCCGTCTCTGTCTTCCACCTCCCTCCCTCACCCTCTCTGCCTTCTTTCCTTCTTTATTTTGAGGCAGACTCTCACTATCTATCCCTGGCTAACCTAGAATTTGCTTTGTAGCGCAGGCTGGCCTTGAACTCATAGTGGTCCTCCTGCTGTTATTTCCAAAATGTTGGAATCACGGGCATGTGCCACCACGCCTAATTTACCACAAGTTTCCCATAACTCAGTTACATACCTGTATGTCATCTGTGCCACCAAGGATAAATACGTCCTTAGAGTCACGGTGAGGAAGAACGACAAATTCAGTTGTTTTCCAAGAATCGTCCACCTTAGAAATAGTTCAGGCATTAGGAAATCTAAACTCATGTGTGTCTAGACACAATAAGGCTCATGGAGTGAAACAAGGGAAAACTGTTGCTGCCCATTTTCCTCCTTCTAGCCCTTGAAATTCTCAAGAGCCCATGGTTGGAGGTCACACTGATTTTTCTGGTTTCATTTGACTGTTATTAATACAGACGAAGGGCTGGTGACAATGTGCATCTTACTCCGTCAGGGGAAAGAAACGTTATTTTTACTTAGACACTTGGTAGGTAGGCACACATTGTTAGCCTAAGGAGGCAGTGTTGTAAGTAGAAAAATCTTCTTGATATATTTTAAGGTAGTTTAGCCCAGCCCAGCCTTCCCTGGGAATTTAGAAAATAACATATTTTTTTCTGCAAAAAAATCTCCGGCGTGCAGTTCTTTATAAAAGCCAGCACATAGCCAACCTTGCTGCTGTCAAGTTCTGGTTGGGCTATAGACTGAATACGTGGTACCAAGTGGTACATGCAAGGAGACAGCAGAGGATGCTGCTTGGGATGTTGAAACTCCATCCAGATGACACAGATATTAGCAATCTTTATGTCGTATCTGAAAACCTTTACATGCTATCTATGGTTTGTGTCTGTTTACTACATATGTGTGTTTACATGTGTGGGTATATGCATAAGGCACAGGTGCTCATGAGCATGTTATGTGGAGGTCAAAGGTCAGCTTCAAGTGTCATTCCTCAGGTCTTTGGTTACTGATTAATTGTCACGGTCTTTACTGGGCTGGAACTTTCTAAGTAGGCTAGGCTGACTGGCCCAAGCCCCAGGGATTTATTCACCTGTCTCCAATTCCCTGGTGCTGAAATGAAAGGGACATGCCACCACACTTGGCTTTTTCCTGATTTACCTTCTTAAGAATTGTCTCTAAGGCAGCTTCCCCAGAAGCCTGTCCAGATATGTCCTGGATTTCTTGACCAAATTCAAAGACACGTAGTTCGGACAGCCTCTCCAGGGTCAGAGGAATTTCAACATCCACTAGCAGGGCATCGACAGTTTGTTCAATGGCTGCCCAGTGTCGCGCCTTCAGAGTTGGGTTCCTCAAGTCAATGATCACGGGAAGCTAGAAGACAAACACTCAACATGTGCAAGGCCTGCCTAAGGGCAAGCCTGTCACACCCCGTCACAGCTGGAGGAGGGGCTCACGAAGCCCATCACTAGCTCAGTGAGGAACTACGGGTAGCTGCTGGCACCTGGGAGAAGGCCTCATAGGTTTTCTTCAGGGATGTGGCCCTGAGTAGGTTGCTGATGCTGCATTGGGTGGTCCTAGACCCATGAACATACTGGTGGCATTTATCAGACTCAGTGTGTGAAAAAGAGTTCATGAGGTTATGGGGGAGCAATGTGGGGCAAACGGGGGGAGTTGGAGGGTAGGATGATGGGTGGAAATAATCAAAACACATTGTATGTGGGTTCAGTTTATAAATACAGAGACGTGAAACAGCACCATTTGGATCTACAGTGAAGAAAACTCAGAACAACAATGCAAATGAAGGAATTGTATTAAGACTGAGAACACTGAGTTTCAGGGCAGCTAACTCAAAATTTCGGGGAAATGGTAGTCACGTGTTTCTCTGAAGACCAGAAGAGAGGGCAAGAATGGATGGCCTCTCCGAGTAGAGCTAAGCATGAAGGAGGTGTGTGCCCCTTCACCTCTCCCACCAGGCTACCATTTGTCAGGTGAAAATAACGCTGTATGGAATGGACAGCTACAGGAAACTGATTCTCAGCTGAGCACAGCAGAAATGAAGCAGGTCTAGGAGAAAGGAACTGAAAACATAGCCCCTGGGGCCCGCTCATACGAGAAATAGTAAGGAGCACTAGAGAATAAAAAGTCCCAGGCGCTGTGAGGCAAACAAGGTAAACAGAGGAAAAAGAACGCTCATCTCCAAGACTGCAACCATGCACCCCAGTAATGAGCCACTGCTGCAGATGGGTTTCCACAGCAACAAAACAACAGAAATGGAAAGGCACTCAGCAAAGCAAAATGACCACAACAAAACCCACCTGAGCATCAACAGTGGTCAGAATTAAACTCAGAAATGGCACATACTGGGAGCAGAGCATTTAAATGAACTGTTATGAGTTTATTAGAGGTCTCAATAAAAAGGGAGATAGTAGGCAAGGTCGGTATGGGATGGTCAGCTTCGGGGCTGGCTGCAAGAGCGTTTAACCCACTGAGCAGTCTCACCCTCCCCATTTACCCCTTTCAAGGACTGGCTTGGCTGCACTGCAGCATTTCAAACCAGCCCTATTCATGCACTGCCTGGTTTCCGGATTTTTTTTTTACACTAAACACATCTGGACAATGACTAGCTGTGTGACACAATAGGGTCAGTGGGTGTGGCTGCTTGTACCAGGCAAATCTGCTTGCTGCCTGCATGCTGAGGGCATCAGCATCTTGGCCTTTGTCTGCCACTTAACAGAGACCAGGTGTCTCTTCTCATCACCACACTCCACTGCACCATTTTGCCAGTTGTTGAGACAAACAGGTTGGACTGTGATTTTTTTCTTGAAACCAACACCAAGGAATCTGCGTCTGGTTCTGAGATGATTTCCGCCTGCCTTACCTTTTCTTTCATCCTCTCCACCTTATATTTGAGCTGGGGCACCACGTTGTTGGGTGGCAAACCCTTCTCCAATTGCGTCACAAATTTAGTGTATTTAGTAACTTGACTGTTTAGGGCTTCTGGATCCAAGCAGTCAAATTTGGACTATGAAAAAAAAAGGTAAAAACACAGGATAAATGTCAAGCTGATAGCAATATACAAGTTTTATTTCATTTGAATTTCCCTGGCACTTAAAGTTTTAAACCAAATCAAACCGGGAGGCTTGGAAAGAGTTGCTTATAACGTCAACTGCCGATTCTTCTCACGGCTTTGTCTCCCTCACCACCAAGCGCAATACTGTCATCCTGAGGGCCAGTGCTTACAGAGGTTTTTAAGGAGAAAACCAGCTAAGCTTTGTCAATTTTTAACAAAGAATTTCTAATAATGCATAAAATACACTTGTGTAAAGATGTATTTTTTAAATACACGTATATCTATACTTGTATTTCTTAGTTATACAGATGTATAAGTGTAGTGAATGGGGAGCATAAGTCTATATATTTATTGACCCGTGAATCATGTGAACTGAGGGCAACAGAAAATTTGTAACCCTATATGTTTTTATTTCCCCTCGATTCCACATTTCCCTCCTGCCCCCTAGTTGGTTTTCTGGCAGATTTCATAGGAGGGGCACATTCTTCTGCTCTAACCACGGTGGTGGTAAGAAATGTCTCCAAGTCACTGACAAACGAGTTCTAGGAGAGTATGTCAAATTCCCTCCATCATATCATACATGTTCTGCCCCTTTTCTGTTTGCTGTTTGTCTCTTCTACCAGAAGAGGGGTTCTGACAGTGACAAACTTTCCTCTTGAAAGCCTCTCTGGCTCTCCAATCACCTGGAATATTACCTAGACAAAACCCTTCCTGTGTCATTTGGTTTTTCAGTCAGACATGCGGCCTCTGGTGACAGGCAGTATCACAGGCAGGGATGGATGAGGAATAAAGAGTGCTTGTGAAGCCGATGGGATTTTCCACATGTTTGTATCATACTTGAAAGAGTGATAACTCAAAGCTGATCACACTTGAAAGTGGTCACGTCTTCCGCTTCCTATTCAAGTTTTGAATAAGGACAGATCCTTGAAGTGACACTATGGTGGCTGTCACATGAGATTCCATAGACATGAGAGGCCACTACTGAGATGAGTCCTCTGATTCTGTTCTACCAGTGTGAATGAGATGGCTTCCTTCCATCAAGGACGAGAACAGAAGCCTAAGCTAACAGACACCTGAGGGTGTAAATCACAAACGAAACCCTATAGTCCTTGAGAACACTGGCATTTCCTGAAGTCACACCGCAGTCAGACATCATGTTACATGGTCCTTGGACACTTCCATCTTGCGGCCCTCTTAAACAAAGGAACCAAGAAAACTGTCCAATAAGGAAAGTTTTTGCTTTGTAGCATTTAGTGAGAAAAGGCCTCTTGTATTTAACCACAAGCCTGGTTATGTTTCCATAAACCATTGTTTATTTTATATGTAGCAATGTAATTTAAACATTTAAGCAGCACTGTAATGAAATGACTTGAGATAGTTTTAAACAGAAGAAAAAATGAAAACTCTCAGGTTACAAAACCTCTCCCCCGCTTTTTCTAAGTGGGTGAAGGTGACAAATGCATTCAGTGACTAGTCATGCCTCGTTCCTGCTGACAACAGCCAGTGGAACTAAAGAGAAATCCCAGATTTCACAACCACTGCCTCAAAGGAACCATACACGTTCAATTCCTTCGGAATGCAAAAACGGACACATGAAATATGAACAAGGATATAAAGCTATTTTTTCTTATTTCCTAGTTTCCATTCCACCATAACTACTTTCCCCATGGGAGATATGTGAATTTAGCTTTCTGTGTGTTGAAGGACAAATTTCACTGCTGACAAGAAGACTCTAGATTACTGAAATGCAGTTCATATTATTAATATTTAGGTGGGTTAACACAAAACACAACCACTGAGAGCTGTTTTCCCTACCTTCAGCCATTCCTGCTGGAGTTTATCCCACTCGGACAGGGAGTCCCAGAGCAGCTGCTTGAGCTTCAGCTCAGCACTCACTTCTTCCAAAGCATCAAACTTGGACACTTCCACCTTTAAAACACAAGGGGCAAAACATAGAGCTTAGGGTCCAGACAGAACGACTCTCTCATCCTGCTGGCAACTCTTGGTGCAGTGATTGCCTGGAAGAAAGCAGGTCCTAAATGGGGAAAGGAAAGGGAAGG
>LOJH01006539.1:0-20555 GCA_001685095.1 Ellobius talpinus
TTTGGAAGAGCAGGCAATGCTCTTAACCACTGAGCCATCTCTCCAGCCCCTCGTATTTACCTTTGAAGCAGAGTCATGACTCCAAATTTTAGATTCATTCTCTACAAAGTGGTTATCGGTCACTTAACAGAACCTGCAGATATTGGTAAAATCAATACAGGCATTGCAGAGTTTATTCATATAAAGATTCATTTTTTCAATATAGTAAGGTCACCAATATAGTAAAGACACCACATAGATTAAGCGATGGGGCATGTAAAAATCAAGTTGCTTTCATAGCACTGGAAGGTTCTGTGTAGGCCACTGGGAGGAAAGAATAATCAGTAGTTTTATCCCGCCATGTGCCCTGTGAGCTGTAATAATGACTTACGGTATGGCAAGATATAATAACAATGCATGCAATATTGGTATGAGTGTTATGGGGTAACCAACCGCTTTCTCAAGCCTGCTCTACAGGAGGAAATACATACCAGGTCCAAGAACCCATAGATGGCAGTTCCCAGACCTCAAGGGTGAGCCCGCCACCATCTCCCTGCTAAATGGAAACAGTATAAAACTGTTCTCTAAAAATAATAATAATAATAATAATAAAACTGTTCTCTAAACTCTCATATTTATAATTTAGGGCACAATCTTTCCATAGATGAGTTCAACCCTCAGACCTCACCAGAGAAGTTCCCTTGTGCAGTGGACGGTGGTTAGCACAAAAATTCAAAATCGCTTTCAGCACAGAGAATAAATGTCAGTGCTGTCTGTGTTCAGCCACAAAGGGGACGTTTGTTCTGTGAATATGGTTGAAGGGAGAAAAAAAGATTTTAAGAGCTGGAGTTCAAGGAGGTGTGTAACGAAACACATATTCTGAATATGACAGGATGCTGGGCTCATTTCACTAATTTAGGGGAATTTTTCTAAAGTAGGTTAGAAACAGCCCTATTTCTAGGGATGCCCACAGGCTAAAAATGTAGATTGTGATAAAGTACTTGTCTGTCATGTGTGTGGATCTATGTCCAATGCTCAGACCTCGGGAACGATAAGAGAGAGACAGGAGCAGCAAGGGTGGTGCATGTGCATATTAAACGTGCATATTAAATGCTGTCACTGAGCACACAGTGGTCCCTGCAGAGTCTTCTATGCCTGACTATTAGCTCCTCTGCGTTTAGATGTATTTTGTTGTCTTTCTGTCTCTGCCTTCTCAATAATTTTTGTTACTGTTAGAGGGAGTTAAATTTGGGGAGAGTTTATTTTCACCTGATATCTATCTAATGAACCATGGGTTAAGCCAAATCCAGCCCCCTCTCCTGTCTGTAATCTGTCTTCTTAGAATTTCATGTCTATGGGTACAAATGTTCTTTCTAAAGGTAATCACCTGTATTTGCCATGCTCACAGATTTCTTTGAGAACTGTCCAGAATTGAGGGACATCTAAAACAATGCCCTTGCACTTAGACATATTCACAGATTAACTCACAGGATTCAGAGACTGCCTGGACAGTCCATCCAGGGAGCTGTGGACTCTGAATGGCTGTCTGGCTTACTTTGTACGAAAGAGATTCTTGGGGCTGAGCATATGCTCCAGTGGTTAAGAGCACTGACTGCTCATCTTCCAAAGGACCTGGGCTTGATTCCCAGCACCGACATGGTGGTTCACAGCCATCTCTGCCTCCAGATCCAAAGGATCTGATGCCCTCTTCTGGTGTCTGTACCATGAGGCACACATGTGGTAGGATAACAGACATGCATGCAATGAAACACCCATATACACGTGAACACAAGATAAGATTATATTTGAAGGAAGGAAGGAAAAGAAAGATTCCTAAATAACTGAATGATGAGCAGATCTGAGACTTGTTACACTGTTTACACTATGAAATGCAGTCAATCAAGAAGGTCTGGGGCAGCAAAATCATGACAAATTATGGCATTTCAAATGCTTGATTAAAAACTATACAGAATATATGAAGATTTGACTTTGATGAAAAAAACTCATAAGAATAATCATATATATATATAGAGAGAGAGAGTTAAATGCACTCACTAGGTAAAGAAAATAAAGAAACAGTTGTATTTTAAAGTCAAAAACATTAAAATCAAAACAAACAACACAATTGTGTGTTAGCCAGAAGGGCTGCCACGCTATCCATCATTTCAGAAGTGAAGAGTCCCTTCCCTCGATGTCTCAGACTCTTGTCCAGGAATAAGATCCTGGTAGCAGCACTGGGGTGAAGGATGGAGGCCTGAGGACAAGCTAGGGCAGAAGGAGGGCGCTAAGGTGGGGGAGCAGACATGAGAACTGACCTAACAGCTTTCTCCTCGTTCCTTAGATGTGTGAAAGAAAGATGCCAACAGCCCTGCTAGATCCCAGAGCACAATAGACAAGGCAGGACAGGGAACAAACAAGCCCAGCTGTGTGCCTCTCCCAAGCCGACCTTTTCTTTCATTCTCAATCAATACGCAGTCTTACCAGGAGCAAGGGATGAGGCGTCCCATAAATGCCAGGTGGAAAGCGGCAGGCAAAGAGGACATCCTTGCAACCCGTCGCACAATGCAGTCTCTGAATTTTCATGGTCTGTAGAAACAGAGTCAAGTGGCCGGCTATGGAGGGAGGGAGAAATGCCTGCCTACCCTGCCTGTGAAAAGGCTCCGGGTTTACAAGTACTTAGGACCCTTCATTTCAGAACCGTTTTGACACGCTAGGAAGTCATTTCCCTATATATGTGGTCACCAGCTGTGAGCCAAGAATCCACAGGCTACCGGCCAAACAGTCATGCTTAGAGTGTGTAAAAAAAGGCATACCGAGAACGCAGTCGAAGTTGTTTTGATTTTCATAGAAACTTCAGGTCTGAAACCAAACTTTAAATCCTCCCTTCCAGACGTCGGATAATGCAGTGAAGGAAGGAAGATACATGCATTATTTTCTCAAAACAGGAGCTCTTCACAGCACTCTCTATGGGGTCTCCTTGGATGCAAAGGAAGCAGGGAGGGTGGGGCTTCCCTGCAAGAGTATCCAGGAAGACCCGACTGCCAGGTAAGGATGACACTAACAACCTCAGATACCCAGGGTAAAGACTGAGAATTTGGCTGCTTACTGCAGACTATGTTTTTTTAATGGATGTGAACTTAGCTGAATATATTTTAATGAGAAGAAATGCATTTCAAGGTTCTTTTAATTGAAACGTTATGAATTCAAATGATGAGCCCACTCACTAGTTTTATATTTTAACTGTACTATGCATGGCAGATTGTAGCCCACTATTAAGAAAGCTGCAAGCAAGGTAAAGAGTTTCAAAAAACAACATAAAAACCATTTTTGTCTAAAGAAAATAGCCAAGAAATAGCTTCAGGGCCACTGCAGGATTTCCACGCTTGAAATACGATCTAGCTCATATTTATAAAAGTAATTATGTCACAAAATATTATCATGAAGGTCAATAAGAACATGCTTCAATTTTTTTAAATAAATAGGTAGCATTCAAAATACATTATTTATGCTCAAAAAATGCAGCATAAAGGGCCTAGGCTATTTAAAGGTCAAAAGCAAATATAGCTGAAATGTCACAGTAAATAGGCACTTGGTTCAGATATCTGTTCATTGATTCAGTCACTTATTTTTCTCTAGTCCTTTGTTAGGTGTTGGATATTCTTCTAGAACGTAAGCTTGTTTCGTTGAATTCTGAATAGTTTAATTAACGTTGAAATTCACATTTGGTGCTACAGAATTCTTCAGGAAGATGTCTTCATCTTTCTCTAAGTGTAACCTCACCGAGGGCTTGGGAGACAGTGGAGACAGTAAGGCATTTGCCTGGAAAGCATGGGGCCTGAATTTGATGCCTATAAACAAATCCAGGCAAGGCGTTGCTCTTGCAGTTCCGGGACCAAGGAAGTGGGACCGAAACATACCAGCCTAGTCTGCTCAGAGGGCTACATTTCAGTGAGAGACACTGTCTCAAACTACATACTAGGAAATGCCTCAGAAATGACAGCTGAACATAACCTCTGGTCTCCATTTGTACACACACACACACACACACACACACACACGGACCCACCCAAACACGTAGCACATGTGTGCATATTTGCACACAGAAACGAAACAATCTCCGTAACAAGACAGGCAATATAATGGATTCCCACCATTCTACTAGCTGGCTACAGATTCTGGTCTAGGTTCCTGTAGTCTGGAACGTTCGGTCATCCAGACCTCCATCTTCGGTGCTGGAAGCTAACGTTCAGTGCTGGATCCACATTGCCTCTCATATTCCGGGAGTTAGAAATCTTTGCAAACTGGCTACCCAAGTAGCGAAAAAAAATTTTCATTCTCAAAATACTGAATATTTGTGAATGACTGATGTGTTTTTGGCAAAGAAATGAACACTTCACTGAAGCACACTATATTCAGCAGTGAGCTACACTCAACATATGAAAGGAAAATTTCCATGCATTACATTTCAAAAGATTGGAAAGAAAAAGAAGAGAAAAAAAAACTCTTGTTATCTTGATTGCAACATGTAGCTTTGGCATCCTCTAAATATCACCCATAGCTCTTGTAGAGCCCAATAGACGACTTCAAAACCAATATAATCTCCCTATTTTAAAGATTTAACGATAAACTGGAATTCAGGAGAGTTTATTCAGTATTCCTAAGGAAATGTGCCATACTTATCCCAAAATTTTGTGTTACAAAAATTATTTAAATAAAATAATTTGGGAGAAAGACAAGATAGCTAAAAATAATTCCTTATCTAGTCAACAACTGATTTTGATTTTTTGTAATTTATAATATTATATTCAGTAACAGTATTTATTTGACATGTTTCTTTACCATAATACTGTTAGGGTGCTATTAAATTAAAATTATATTGTGTTGTTGATCCAAACAGTTTCATTGATTAGTAGTGAAAGTGATTCTCAGTGAAAACTAAAAGTTCAAATATAGTTATTGTAATTGCTTTTCCCGAACACAGATAGAAAGAAAGATGTGAATTCTTATAAGAACACCTTAAATTTTCAAAAAATATATAGTACTCTTCATTACTAAAATGATAATAAAATAATGAATTATAATGCATAAGAAATTTAGCACATAGGTTGCTACTTCCAATTATATCTATATCCAATTATATCTTAGATTTTTACAAGGTTCTTGTTATAAAGATAGAAAAATCACTGAATCATAATACAGGAATTATAGTTGTGCACAGATGTATTAACACTAACACACATAAGCAACCAGGTTCTATCTAATAAGATCTTGCATTAGTAATAAGCAATGCAGTGACAATAGGCTCATAAACCTCTGAAAGGACTGAAGAATTCCTATCACCCAGTACTTTTACAATAGTCCGGGTCTCGGCACAAAAAGACTCAGGTGCCCAAATCCTGAGCATCCTTCTACAGTTGCCTACAGCACTCAGTCTTGAAGGAGCACAATGTGCAGGCTTGGGAAATGAGCTGAAGCCTAGGTGTGCAGTATTCTAGGTTTGTGCAACTCCACCCTGCCGTTCCTAGGCTACTCCAATCACCTAATGACACCTCCTTCATGGGGGCTCATCTTTGTGTGTGTGTAACACAAGACCATTTACGTATAGAGAGAAGTCTATTCTGATCGCAATCTATCTACACTGGGTAAGTGTATAATAGTACTGTAATATTATTATGTGTAATATTATGGGTAATAAGTGCTATAATAACACTGAAACGTTCTCTGTTGACAAGGGTGGTTACAAAGCTTTGATGAAAATGTAATGTGTGCAAAACCAAAGTCAGACAAAGCACAAGCTTCAGACTTTCAATAAGTTTCAGATAAACGAGAGCTATTCAGGTGTTATTACAAAAAGAGTCAAGAGTCTCCAGTACATACGTCCTTAGGATTGTCTGCCTCTTGGCTCAGGGTTGCTGCCAATGTATAAGGAAAGGGGCATAGCAAGGCTGAGGAGGTAGTCCAGTTGCTAAGGATCGCCGTGCATTTGAGAATCCCCATTTGATCCTCCGAAATGTGTGTGAAAAAGCCACCTGCAATAATGCGGGCCTCTGGGCTGGCATTGGACAAGTGAAAACAGGAGGATCCCTGGGGCTTGCTAGCCAGCCAGTCAAGAGAGTCAGCTCTCTCCAGGAGCAGGAAGAGACACAGTATCCAAAAATCAGGGACGACCAACTAAAGAGGACATCACTGTCAACTTTTGTCTCCCAATATACACAAGAACATGCATGTGTGTGCACGCGCACACACATACACTCACATACATGCACATGCACACAGACACACACACCAAATTGTTACCATTTTACAGGTATCAGAGACCAACTGAACAATCATGGTTTATAGAGGCCAAGAAAAGAGACATCCATTTATAGCTTCCCACCTCAGGGAGAAGAGCAAATTCTGGCCCCAAACCCCTTTAAACCTCTTTTGGATTTGTCGCAAAGGCTGCCACACTGGCATGCACTCTCAGAATACCTGCCGATGGAGTCGGGCTTTTGGCACGGACTCTTTCCCTGACCTTGGATGGTTTCCTCTTTCATGTTGGCACGGCTGGGTTCTCTGGAGTCCATCTCAGGTGTCAAGTCTCCTTTGGTATCTATGGATCCTATTCAGGAAGTACCCTTGGTGAAGCTTCATGGCAGAAATACCTGCTTTTCTTCGTGGCTTCCTTGGATATGGCTTCCATAGCTAGTCCTATATTTTACTTGATGTATGTGCATCTGACTCTTCTCTGTGAGTTAACATCAAGCTTTCTTTTGTAACTGAGTGAGCAGCTTAAATACCATGTGCTTCTCTCACCTATTTTAGTACCACTTAACTAGAAATGCTCTCTTCTTTCCCATGCCTCCAAAAACTCAAGAATAATATACTGGGAAGACATCAGTTTTGTTACAGTTTTAAGCTATATCATGCACAACTGTACAGCTATTGTATTTCAAAAATAATCATTTGAAGATATTAATGATTATGAATTTACAAACTAAAATATTAATCGCTCCAAAATATTATATTGAGTCTACCCTGCTTGCATTGTATGTGCTATCATTAAAATAACTTCCTGTATTTCCTGTAATCCATTCAACCACACCTTCACTTGAACCAATAATGATTGATATACTTTTATATCACTTGAAATCTAACTTCTTATCAGCCTTTTCAAAGCCCACCATCTGTCCACACTAAGTAGTACGCTGAGTGGAGAAACAACACAACACATTTCCTAATAGATCTTGTGAGGATTTTAACTGAGATTGTGCTGACGTACGTCCATAAAGCACAGAAGAAACTGATACCAGGCTATTTTTAGGTAGAGAATTTATTGGCTTGGAGAGGTAGCATGGGAGTGACATTTACTTTCTATTGTCTAATATCACTCACCGTGACTGTTATATTATTGTACATCAAACATTCATATTTTCAAATTAGCCATTTTATAGACAATGAGATTAGTAGATTAATTTTTGAACAAGCAGCATTTAAAAATAAAGTCTTTCTATTCGTGAACACAGCTGTTCTCAAATCTGATCTTGCTTTCCTCAATGGCTTATCAATAATTTTGTATGCCCTTGAGAAGTTTCTAGTCAACATGTTGCTGTGAGTGTTTTTGGCATTTTATGCTTGTTATTTCTTCTGGAATAAAGCCATCATTCCCACTTTTTAATGTAGTATCTTTCTGATAGTGTACCGAGCGATGTAGCTCAACCTCTCGGCAGTTCCATTAGTTTGTCTTCACGTCAGATTCTTTTAGATTTTTTTTATCATGGATACAAGTCTTAGAATGTTGGCAGGGCCACCCAAAGAAAATGTTCCTTATATTAAAGGGATTCTAGATTTTCTGTTGTTTGTTTTCATGTGTATGGGTGACATTTTAGGAATGGATATCTGCACATGACTTATGTGCCTGTTGTATACAGAAGCCAGAAAAGGGTGTCCAGTCACCTGGAACTGGACTTACGATTGGTCATGAGCTACCACGTGGGTGCTGGAAATCAAACCCAGGTCCTCTGGAAGAACAGCCAGTATTCTTAACCACAGAAGCATCTCTCCAGCTTCAGGGTGTTTTAATGTTACCAAGAGATCCATAGGATCAAATAGGGTTTGAGCCGGCAATACTTACTTTCCTCTTCTACTTTTAGTTGAGTGACAGGTTTACCAAGGCAAGGCACTGAGTTTGGATGAATGGTTTTATATCTCTTATAAGGTGATCACATTCTTTCTCTTTTCCCAATCTAGAAAAGAGCCGCATTTCCTGGCAGACCTTTTCTTTAGCCACTGGTACATTTCCGGGGTTGTCTCTAGGGATACCCAAACGGCAAGTGCTATGTGAAGAATGGTCGAGTTCACCACTAGCCAGAGAAATTTACACAAAAACAGTAATGCTGTACCATTTTTTCTGTCACTCAATTTGGCAAAACCGCCTAAAGTTTGATGCTATCCAGTGTTGGCAGGGAGGTGGGGAAGCCAGCCCCCCATACATGACTGCTTAAATACAAAGATCCTTTCTGCTCTGTGCTGGCTCAGTGCCCAGGGACATTGGATGGACATTGGATAGTCAAATTAACATGTTTCCGAGTCTACAAAACAACCTAGCATCTTTTCTAGTCACCTAAAATCGAATTCTCAAAGGATCATCGATCTTTTCAGACCAATGGCATGGAAAACTTTCCGTTTAGTTTGGGATCCTGGGTAGTAACCCCACAGCACTGTTTCTTTGTATTTAAGCACCAGGTGTTTGAGGTTTATTTTCCTTCTTACAGTATAAGTTCAGATAAGTTAGATACCTGGATAATTGTTTCTAACATTTCATATCAATTTAATAGAAAACAAAACAAATGGGTAGTTTTAATAAACTGAGTTTATAATACCTCAAATTAAAAAGCCCTAGGAAGTTGATTCAAGAAAATCTTATTCTTTTAATTATGTTTCCACAAAGGGATGAGAAGCTTCCAACTCAAATGGCAGACAGCCCTTCATTTACCTCATCCCAGTCCAATAATTATACCAGCTAAAGCCTTGTCTTGTCTGGGACTCGTAAAGGTGAGAAACCACAATCTCAGTATTCACAGCTGCTAAAAGGGTGCCCAAGATGCACCTCACTTAGGTCTACTCAGCCAACCTCAACACCTGTGCTGAGAACTCCTTCCGTGGTCCACACTGGATGCTATAAACTAACTCAACTTTATGTATTTCTGCAAACTTTGCTCTGACTAAACCAAAGGACAAAGCAAATGACTATAAATATTGTATCTTTCCCAGGTGATGGCACTCAGTACCTTCAGCACCCCTCTCTCTGAAACAACTCTATTTACTTCATTCACTTCTTTCTTGGAATTGCTTATCTTAGACACTGATCCCCTCTTCCATCTGCTGTCCCATACCTCACGATGTGAGCTCCTTCTGACATTTTACTCTAGATCGTATTGTAAAATGACTGACACCCTAGCCACTCTGTGTTTGCTTATTAAACTGTTTCTACGAGGAGCTTCTTTCCCTGCCTGATTGTTAAGAACAGCACCAATTAAAAACTAACCTACTAAATGTGAATGAGCTCTATTCTAAACACTTCCAATGAAAGAATTATTTGGGATTGATACTATTAAGAGAAAAATCCACTCTCCTCTAGGTTTTTCTTCATAACCATAGTGAGGGAAAAGAAGTATTAAATAGGATCTAGTATCTTAATTACAGAAGCATACACCTGTAATCATTTTCACAACAAAATTTATTCTTTTACTTGGATAAGAAAATATGCATTCATATTTAGGCATTCTTAAATTAGCTAGTTCACACTTTGCATTCTGAATGCAGAAACATATCTTAGGAAATTTCAGCTGGCATTATTCATTGAAAAATCAAATTAAATAAGCACATTCCCAATTTCATTTTGTTCAGAATTGAAACATTTAAATGGATATGGTGTGTGTGTGTGTGTGTGTATATGTGTATGTTCAAAGACTGAATGGTTTTTTTTTAAAAAGATATGGTCTCATTAGTTAGGCCTTGATGGATTGAAAATTGCTATGTAGAACTAGGCTGGCCTAGAACTCACAGAGATCTTCCTGCTTCTGCATCCCTATAGCTATAAAGACGTGTACCACCATACCATAAGCAATGTCATTCTTAATTAATATCCTATAATAAATTATAGAACCTAACTGCCTAAATATCTATTTTTTAAATTTAAGGACACTGAAGAATTATTTTAGATGTAAGAGAAGAAATAACTTCCTTAAAAATATAAAGTTTATCAAAACAGTCTTGAAATAGCATTGTTCTCTTAAATCACTCATTCGGTCACCGAAAAGCGTCCCAAGGAGTGTTATGTGTTACGTTCTGAAGGGTCTAAAAATAGAAGGAAATCACAATTTTCTTCTTCTATAGGGTATGGGGGCAGATGTGTATAAAATGTTAGGATGCGAAACATAAAATGTTCTCTGGGGGTCAAAAAGGGTTGATAATAAAAAGTCTACATTAAGGGATAAGCTGGCTCACAGGGAGAAAGAGGGAAGGGATGGCTGAGTCAAGTATTGGGGACATGTAATAAGATTTGGAAGGAATAAGGTTTCCAACAATGAAAAGAAAAGCTACAGCTGGAACTGAAAAGAAAGCATTTCAGAAAAAGGAAATATCTGTCTGTCTGTCTCTCTCTGTGTCTCTGTCTCTCTGTGTGTCTCTGTGTCTCTCTCTCTGTCTCTCTCTCTCTCTCGTGTGTTATCTATCTACTAATCAATAACACATCATTCAACAAAAACACTCTTTAAAATGCAACTGTAAAGCACTAATAAATACTGATTGAATGAGATGAGTGTTTGTGGCGTAAATCAAGTTACCAAGAACTGTCTTCCTCAAGTTACCCTGTGAACCCACAAGCAATGTTGTCCAGGAGTTTGGCTCGGTCCTGGTCTCTTGAAGCTGGAAAAAATTATAGCTGAGAACCTTCCCCTGGTTCTCCCCTACAAGCTGAGAAAGGCTTCCCCAGTTCCTCCAAGACAGAAGTAAATGGAGATTAAAATACCTTCAGCGTGCTTCCTGTTCTGCTCCGAATGCCTTCATGCCTTTTGACCTAGACCGACTGGAATGTTGGGGGTGGGGGGGACCCATGAGGCATCAAGCATGTGAGATAATGTGTCAGACCCTCAGAAGTGTTTGTCCAGTCTACTGTGTGAATCTGTCACTGTTCCCTATCCTCGAGACACCATAGCATATAGGGAAATAGGTCTTGGCGATCACTCTTGCCCACCTCCATTTCAAAGACATCTGTCACCTCCAGAAAAGCATTCCCTTAGTCAGCTATTATAATAATATGTCACAAACCCACCAACACAGTGAAGACTGTGTGTTCTAAACGTTGTGTTTGGAAATTACAGTTCATCTGACAGAGATGCTGTCTGACCCACATTTGCCCGAATAAAGCACATGGCACAAAGCAGGTGCACAAATAGATGCCTCGGTAACTAGTTCTGCACTTTGGACCATCTAGAGAGCATGAAACACTGTGCTTATGGGAACACATTTTGAGACTTCTGCTTCCACTACTACAAACACACTGATGGTTCTCTTTTGGGGCCTCAGGAAAGGACTTCTGGTGTCATTAAACGACAAACTATATAGTTCACATCAATCAAGCAAGAAAGTTATGCTTAGATAAGATTGTAGCTGAAATAAAGATGGACCTTTAGCAGAGACCCACAGCTGGCCATGGGACAGAAGACAAGGAAATGCAGAATGTTCAGCCCTAAAGGGAACATATACACTGTATCCTCTCCTCCACAGACTTGGGATCACTGGAAGAGAACGGGCAAAAGGCTACGAGCCAGAAGTGATCTATTGCTATATGGAAGTGGTATTTTCTGATGACAGCAGGGTCGCCGGACGAATGAGCTCACAGTAGTTGAGACAGCAAGCACAAGACTTGTGTAAGCGCAAGCAAGACCAAATCCCGGGGAAGGGGTTAGGCATGAGATTCCACCCCATCCGAGGAACGACTGGCCATTGCTGGCTGCTGATGAAGAAAAAGACTCAGTATTTCCTAAGAGTGGAGCCCCTGAGAAGTTGAGCATCCTCCAGTGGAAATCCATCCATACAAAAATAGCACAAAGTAACCTTGATGGAGGAAAACAAGACAAAGCTTGGTAGGAAAGGAATGGGGAGTTAAATAGGATGAACTCATTTTACAGCATTCCTAATAAACAAATGTGAAGTAAAAACGAAGAAACAAGGAAAGGTAAGGACAGGCCATTGCCCCTCACACCAGGGCATAGAACTTGTCGTTGTCCCACAGAGAGAACCTTGGATCCTGGCCTTTCTCGGCCCCCTGACCCACTACAATTAACAGCTTCCCCAACCCTTCCCAATGGCAGAGGTAACTGGAAATTAACACAGTGTGTGTGTGTGTGTGTGTGTGTGTGTGTGTGTGTGTGTACTCCACAGTTGTCTCCTCTGTGGAGGGAATTGTAGCTGGAACACGGTTGGCTTTCTGACTAGAAAATGCAATGAATGACTGCCTCAGTGGGCTTTAAGACCTCCAAATCCACCACCGCTCAGAACATTCAGTTTGTAATTAACTAAGAAGGCTAGGGGCAGCTTGCCATGTTCTCCCGTTGCTTCAACACTGCAGGAACTGACGGACTCTTTTACATTTTTATTATGCTTTATACATGTGCATATACAGATATGCATATATGTAAGGCACACACATCATAGCACTCATGTAGAGTTCAGAGAACATATGGGTGTCACAAGTTTCTGCTACTCTTTGAGCCCTAGGGTTCCAGCTCAGGGTTGTCAGGCTTGCTGGAAAGAACATTACCCACCTGAAACAGCTATGCCCAAGCTCAGCTTCTTTGAATAGATTTTCATTCCTGTATATTTCCTGCTGGATTTTTTTTTGCTTTTCAAATTACTAATAGTCGGTGGACACTTTCATGTTGAACACAATCACAAAAAAACATATCTTTAAAGAAAACAAGATGGTATTTATAATAAGTAAGTACTATTCAGTTTATAAGTTTGATGGTAAACGTTTTCCTCAACCTGGGCAGAGGGAACCACAAATGAGAAATTACCTTGATCTGACTGGCTTGTGGACATATCTATGGCACATTTTCTTGACTGTTAATTGATGTGGGTGTGGTCCTCCCACAGTGGATAGAACCATTCCTAGGCAGGTGGACCTAGGCTGCATGAGAAAGTTATGGAGCAAGGGCGGGGCAACAGCAGCCAACACAGCCTTCCTCCAAGGTCTGTGCCTCAGTCCCTACCTCCAGGTTTGTGCCTTGGGCTCCTGCCCTGGCTTCCTGAGATGATGAACTGAACCCCGTGGGCCGAGTGAATCCTTTCCTCCCTAAAGACGTAAGTGATCACAAAATTATGTCTATTCCTAAAGATTCCTACGCTATCCATTCTCAAGCACTATGATTCATGAAACATTAACATACGATTTTAATATCCTCACCATCTAGCAATGAGTTGGTTTAAATTAAGAATGTAAAAAATGCAAATTTAAAAGATGAAAATCACATTTCTAATTTGGGAACAAAGTATCAATTACTCAGATCTGAATTAAGCAAATAGTTAAGGTAAATTGGGAAATTTCTCAACTGCAAAACTACTCATTTTATTGTATTTGAAACTTACTGAGTTCATCAAAAGTTAGTTATACCAGAATTTTATACTTACACTGTTCACACAAAAATTTATAGTACATTGTTTATACTTCATCCACTTAAATAAGAAATTTAAATCAATACAGTATTTCTCTCATAACTCTACATATTGTTGCAATAAAGTTGGAAGCACAGATAACATTATTTTATAGGCACTGTAATTTATTATTAAGTAATATAAATATACATTCATTTCTACTCATTGCTTATATTAATTGTACCTTTAACATAGCATTCAATTATACTTCACTTCCTAAACCCAGTCTCCAGGGTTTTAGAAATTAATCCTACTAGAGAAACTAAAGAGAACTTTAGATTTTCTAATTTAAAATGGGTTAATTTTTAAATAACAGTCATTTTTGCAGAGTTAATGAATGTGTGTGTGCAATCACACGTGGGTGCATGAATGTGCATGTATGTGTGTGTGCTTGGGTGTGCATGTGCGTGTGTGCATGTGTGCAAGCACACGTGTGCATGAATGCGTGTGTGTGTGTGTTTGGGTGTGCATGTGCGTGTGTGCATGTGCGTGTGTGCATGTGTGTGTAATGCTCTGTTCGCAGGAAAGGTCAAGAGCCCTGAGGAGTCTGCTCATGAGTGATGTTAACACCAAACAGAGAGCTTAGCAATGCCTGTTTCTAAAAATAAACCCGTGTGTCTCTTGTTGTCACCGTCAACCAGAGGCTCTGTGCTCTGGGACAGAAAGCATCAAGGCTGTCTCCTCGCCCTCCTGCAAGAATCACACATTACTACCCAAGGCCTTCTCCTCTCCCCCAAGGTGGCAGAGATTAAAGAACACTGCAGCCACATCGGCTCTCATGCCAGCAGCATTATTGCCCCCGAAGCAGAGTTATTGTGTTGTTTGACAGCAGGAAGGGATATGTGGTTTCACTTGAATGTTATTCTTTATTTAAACTACTAGAAATAACCCAAAAATGACAGAATGCTCTTTCTATAAATAGTCATTCCAGTGTAGAGTTATATTAGGGTAACTCAGATGGCATGATAACGCCTAACAAGCTAATCTTAGACCCGCAATGCCACAAGATAGAAATACCCAGGCTAAGAATAACGGACCCAAAGGACTCAGCCTGTTAAGAAGAGGCACAGACACACAGGCATCGGCAGGTTCCCTGCCTTTAATGATCCCCCGAAAGGATCTTTCCCCCCAGGAAGGCAAGAAACTATATTGCTTATTAACACGATAATCTATAATGCTTTTAAATTTTATTGTTTCAGAAAAATTGCACAAGATTCTCACAGCAAATGAGATTTTTAAAAAGTTGTTAATCAAATAGTTGCTTTTTTAACAATGTGACCAGTATCCAGTTTCTAACTTTAAGATTAAATCACCTATATGACACATAATGACATTTAATGAAGGAAAAATCTAACTCAAAATAAAGTAAGACCTATGCTCATGATAGCATAAAAATGCATTCAGTTTCATCGACGTAGTCCAAATTGGAGACCTAAATCTATATCTATATGTCTATATGAATATAGATAGATGACAGAGAGATACAGACATTAAGTGAAATCTAAATTTTGTTGGCCAAATCTTCATTTTAACTCAATAATTTCATGTTACAAATTAAAATTTGGATATGAATGGATCCTCCCCGGTTTCTAGGTAAAGATAAAGGTGAGCATAATTCTATCTCTTTAGTAAAAGGAAATAAACCCTACCGTAGTGTTAGTATTTCCAAAACTGAGCTTCCAGTGCTAGAACACATCAGTACTAACAGGCCAGTGTGCAGAAGGGCTATCTTTCTCTAAGACCAGCATTTGTGAAATACTGAGAAACATACAAAGTGCCCCCGGGATGCTGCTTCTACCAAAGACCGCTGGCACAGAACACTCAAGGTTCCCCGACCTCTTTGCAGTGATGAACATGTTGACGCCTTTCAATTTTAACCATCAAGCACTGAGAACGTAGAGCAAGAGGCTTCCAGCCTGGCTTGGAGTATGTTGCCTATTTCTACCCTAAATTTCTCCAAGATTTAGATGTCTGCCTAGATATTTGCTTGTAAACGTGACTGAGGCCACATATTTAGTGTCAAGCAGATAGAAATAAAATTATCCTCTAATAAACATTTTTTGGGGGGATATTCTCCTTTTTGGAAAACCGAACTCTGGCATTGTCTCCCCAAAGGACCATGCGCCTTCTTTGCCTCCAAAGGAAGGGTGGACGAACACTGCACCTCATCAAACTGTGAGGGTAAACAACACAGCAACACCGAGTTAAAGATGCCAAACCACAGCTGCTATACAGTAACAGTGCAGACGGGATGAACAGAAACTCACTGGCCCTCTCAACGGCAATAAAACTAGAAAATCGAGGTGGAATCTGAGCACACAGCATGAGCACTGGAGCCGGGAATGACAAATATATCCTTGAGGGCTGGCAAGACGGCTCAGCAGGTAAAGTGACCGCTGTGCCAGCGTGAGCTGCGTTCCAGCCCTAGGTCTCATAGTGACGGAGAAACAGGATGCCAAGTGCTGTCTTCTGACCCCACACTTGTGCCAAGGCACGTGTGCAACCACACACACACCACACACAACACTAACTAAAATCAAATGGTATTCACCTGCAGTCTGATATTAAAAGCTTGGTGAAGGTTAAAGTGGGGCCCACCGGATTTGCTAGTTCACCTCAGGCTAGCTCCTTAGCTAGAGTCTCCCTGAAAGGTTTCTGGGAAAGCGTACAATGCCATTTAATCAAAAACTGTCTATGTTTTTCTTTTCTTTTCTTTTTTCTTTTGCTAGTTTTGTTTAGTTTTTAACTTTGGGTTTGTTTTTCTGTTGTAATTTAGTTTATTTGAACTTGAATTTCAAGTTTCAGAATTTGAATCAACTTCCTGTCGTTCCCATATCGGAACCCTGTTTGTTATGCCATGTTTTACAACACTCACCCAAATTTACCTCAAGCAAACTGAAAATAGCATACTCGTGGTGGCAACAGGGTCAATCATGAACAAAAATTGCAAAGTTAGAAGTTTCTCAAAGAAACTTCTAGACCACGAGGAAAAATATGAAAATAGCATTGTGGGTGTTTCCAAACTTCAGCACGCAAAGTATTCAATCCTATGCAAATGGCTAGCTACACTCTGTGGGTTAGTCAATTTCTTTCTTCCTTAGAAGCGGCTTTGTTGTATTTAGTTATTGGGTATTTTAAAAACTTTATGCATAAAAGACCCATGATTTACCTTACTATGGACAAGTTAACAATATGATAATGAGAGGAAAATATATTCTTAACAAAAACACAAGAATTGCCTAGTGTTTTTTTCATTAACTATAGAAATTTAAATTATGAAATTATTTGAGACAGTAGTTTAATGTTTAAATTTGTTTGATGCAAGTATCTTAGATGATAAAGCTCACCTAAGAACACAGGAATTTCTTGTCTTTCTCCCTCCTTTTGCAAACCTCCTGTAATTGAAAAACAAACACTGTCAGTAGCAAAGACTCCATGAAGCGCACGTATCCAATGACACCGTGGTATCCCTTCAAGACTAGGTAGAGACACAGCCACACTGAAATGGAGTGCTGAATGCATGCCAACTCAGCTATACACTTTTATTGTTTGTTTTGAGACAGCACAGCCTCTCTGCAGGTCTGGGACTCACTATTATGGCAGGTTGGCCATAAACACATGGTAATCCCCGTGCCTCGGCTTTCCAAGGGCCATGTCTCTGTGCACGAACTAATGTTTTCTTCAAGATTTTAAAGGACATTTTCATGGACTTTTATCTCAATTATTGTTTTTGATATATCACAATTCAGAAGAAAATCTAATTATTCTAAAATATAAACATGTGTGTTATTCTCAAAATGCAGCAATTAGGAGAACCTGTTGGCAAAGTTACTGTTTGTTAAAGATCGTCTTTTATGCTCTAATAACAACCCTTTATCTCTTTCTTTTTCTCTTTCCTTTTCTTTGTTTTTTTTCTTTCCTGAGAATCGAAGCCAAATACTTTGCCTAATGTAGAAAAATTCCTCTACCATTAAATTATATCCCAGATATATAATCATTTTATGCTTTAGTGTCTCTGAAGTTTCTATAGCCACAAGAACCAATGCTGAGGGAACTAACTCTTCAGGTTCACAATAAATGCTTATGATGAATCATATAATCATGTTGGCATTCCTCCTTTAAAAGCGGCTCACAATTAAAGAGGAGCCAGCCCACCCCCACCCCCGTTGTGTGCTGCAGTGCCCAGCACTGGGCTCTGCCTGTCAATGTGTAATACCAGGGAGATCCGTAAGAAGTCCGATCAGTGTTACACAGACATGACTTCACGGACATAAACCTGCACTACAGCTCAGTGAAAGGTAAATGGGAAGCGCGGTTCACTCATATTACTAGAATGTTTATATTTCTAAAACTTAAATTTGCAAAGAAGGGATTTTCTGCCACCAACATGCACACCATAGCGAAACCTGTGGAGTCCCGCTAATCCCTATTCTTCTGTGGCTGCTTCCTCTCTGAAGAAACCTTGATTAGGCTCAAGGCTGCTTCCTTCAGGGTCTATGCCATCATCTACTCAGCAACTGCAGGAAAAGTATGCAGATGATGCCACCTGGCCAACACATTTCAAAGCATGGTTATCAGAGGAGTCCTTGGCAATATTCTTTGGTTAAATAAGTCAGACATGAGGAGGGCTCACACATGTAATACCAACATGCTAACGAGGCAGGAACATGGGTTCTAAGCCTGTCTGAGCTACGTAGCATGAACCTGTCTCAAAACTGGAAAGGGGTAGGAGGAGACAGAAACAGAGATCAACGTGGTAGCTTAAGAGATGGCTTGTGGGTAAAGTTCAAATGTGAGAACTTGAATTCAGATCCCAAGAAACCACAACCCCAGTGTTTGTATGGTGATATGGGAGTAAAACAGCTTTACAGACCAGATTATGGTAACACACACCTTTAATCCCAGTAGCCACACTAGCTGCAATAGAAATTGGGCAGTGCACACCTTTAATCCCAGCCCTAGAGAGTACTATAAAATGGGAGGAAACAGCTCTCAGACAGAGTTTCCTTCTGAGATTCCAGTAGGCAGGATCGCCATTTCAGACTGAGGTCGAGGTAAGAGCCAGCGGTTAGCTGTTTTACTCTCAGATATTCAGGCATTATTTATTTATTAAAATACTACTGAAATGCCACTACAGTCCATGGACGCTCATGGACCAGCTTGTCATGTGTACACACAGCAAAGAACTCCTGTCTCAAACAAGGTGAAAGATGAGGGTCCACACCCAGGTTGTTCTCTGACCTCCACAACAGGCTGTACTCACATACGAATATTAACACATTAACACACGAGAAAGAGAGAGAGAGAGAGAGAGAGAGGGAGATGGGGGATAGAGAGGGAGGGAGGAGAGAGGAGAGGAGGGGAGGAGGCAGAGACAGACAGAGAGAGCAAGGAGATTAATAACAACAGAGAAAAAGGGCCTAAAATAATTAGTTGCCCTCCATCTCTCTAACCTGCCATGCATCAAGCCCAGCAGACCCGGGAACACTGTTGTGAAACCGTGACCTTTGGATTGCTTAGCAGTATCAACCATATGACACCACCAGGACCACAGCCAGTGCAGTAGAACTATTAGGATGGCGTGTGGGACTTGAGTGCAGCTGGCATTGCTAGCCCCTGTTGCAGCCTAACCACCAGCTATTTAACTCATGGTAAAGGCCCCCGTGCTGTCATTTTGACCAGTGTCCCTTTCCTTGCAGTAGAAATAAACAAACTTATACACACACTGCTAACAATCAAAATTTTGGCACAATAACTTTGCATGTGGAACTCTTCGAGAATAAATTCCTATAATCAACATATTCCTACTTGGTTTGGAGAAACGCGGGCTCAGTGGGTAACGTGCTTGCTATATACACAAGGCCTTGAGCTCGGACGTCAGCACCCATGTAACAACTGGGTGTGGCCCTGCACAGGGCTGCAGCTCTGGAGCTGTCACTGGAAAGAGATGAGAGTATCATTGCGGCCTGCTGTGTAGCAGCTGAGTTCCAGCTTTAGTGAGGGACCCTGCCTAGGAGGGGCAAGGTAGGGACTGAAAGAGCAGCACTCTTCTGGCCTCCATGAGTTCACAGGTACATGCACCCACACATGCATGTACATACACAAAACACACATATACCACACTATACACAAATACCCATGCAATAAACAAATGAGTATAAATGTACAAAGCAAAAGTTATGATCACATTTCACAAATGCAAAGTCTTTACTAACTTTCCATCTATGAATTATTTGAGGGCATGAATAAATTAAAAAAATACTCTCAAAAATAAGGCCATGTTACTGGTATTCATCGTACCTGAAAAATAACCTTAAATGTAACTGAACTTAGCAGATGTAAAACTGCATTTGAAGAAACTATAAACACGCTAAATACTTCTTCATCACAAGATACTATTTTCAGGAGGTCTCTCTCTAGGGTTAAATAAACTACCAGAAATAATTAGTATTTGGAAATGTAAGAACAAAAAGCCACTGTGAATTTCTATTTTAAGCAGTAGACACGCTGTCCCTGTAAGGAAAAGGAAGGATGTTAGCAAGCTCTCACAGCTTTTCCTTCTCAGCGCTCGGAGCTCTTTGCGGTGCTAAGTCTGACTGATACTCTACAGCATCCATTGGGATGAGATCGGCATTGTCCAGTAAGCTAAGTCCACCAGGAACAACGCCATCCCTGTTCATTTTACTAAGTGTCCTCTCCTTCCAATATGATTATGTTTAAGTTCATCTACTCATTAACTGGATTCCACTATCGGGTCATCTCTCATATTTGAGGATTTTCACACTGTTTAACCATTTTCTTTCTATTTTAATACTTCCTGTCTGACGCCACCACCAGGACACTGCTCTCATGGCTCTAGAACAACTTCTTCTTCT
>LOJH01006539.1:38575-58914 GCA_001685095.1 Ellobius talpinus
CCCATGTCAGGAAGCTCACTGCCTGTAACTCTAGACACAGGATGACCCAATGCCCCTGGCCTTTGGGGACAGCTACACTTATATGCACACATCGCTCTGCTCTCTCTCTCTCTCACACACACACACACACACACACACACACAGCTTAAACACGCTGTATGACAGGGGTCCTACATAAGTTCTATTTCTAAGGTCAGCTTGCACTATCACAAAGCAGATTCTGAAGATCTCCGATTTCCTTGCTTTCCTAAAGGAGAATAAACACCAAGTCCAGAGAGTGCGGAGGCCTTCAGGGTTGGCATTGCTTCCCGGCTTCTGAGCAGCCTTCAAGTACACATCAGAGTGCTGCCCCAGCTATTCAGGAGGTTGTGTGCTAGGTGTCCTTGTAAAGGGGACCTGACGTGTGGACGAGAAAAAGAGACTGGCAACTATACCGGCGCAGACGAGAACTCCCACGGAGGACACTGAATTACATCCGTGTTTGCCATGTAATCACGACCCGGGGATATCTCAGTACACAATGCGTTGGCCCAGCTAATATTTGTTTTATCCCAGACAGCAGGGACACAGTTTAAAAATCAATATGCCATTATTGATATCAACATTAGCCAGTTCACCCGAAGCTGTAGCAATCTGGTTTCTAAGGAACTGGAAACTGTTGTCTTTTTATTTGGGCCACACCTGCAGGGGATTCTCAGCGGCGCTGTTTTCAGTCGAAGGGGACAAGCTCAGTGCACGGAGCTGTTGGCTGTGTTTCCTTTTAAGTGTTTCTCAGTTTACTGAGAATTTCATATCCTCAATATTTCACATTCATACTGTGTATTTACTTCAATTTCTACCCTTCCCTCCCCCACTCTAACTCCACCTGTGTACCCTAACTCCCTCTCGAATTCGTGACCTCCCTTTTAATTATTGCTTTACACACAGACCTTACTGAATCCTTTTAATGTTTCTCCTAGTACCTGTGTTTAGGGCTGACCACTTGGGACTGGATAACCTATCGGGAGCTTGTCTCTGCAGAAAATGGAGGCTTTTTTTCTCCTCCAGCAGCTGCTCATTGATGTCTATAGTTCTTCATCGAGTTTGGAGTCTTCTGAACTCCCCCTATCGTGCTGGCCTGCCAACTAGGGCAATCTGGCTTAGCCAGCCACATTGTTGAAACATCATGGGAACAGCGTTCCTGTCATGTCTAGAAGACACTAGCAAGCAGCAAATCTCCTGGTCCTCTGGCTCTTCACACCTCCTTTTGTGACTTTTACCGGGGTCATAGGTAGAGAGGTTGTATTGTAGATGTATCAGCGGGGCTAAGCACCCCATATTGTAGATGTATCTGCGGGGCTGAGCACCCCATATTGTAGATGTATCTGCGGGGCTGAGCACCCCATATTGTAGATGTATCTGTGGGGCTGAGCACCCCATATTGTAGATGTATCTGCAGGGCTGACACCCCATATTGTAGATGTATCTGTGAGGCTGAGCACCCCATATTGTAGATGTATCTGCGGGGCTGAGCACCCCATATTGTNNCATATTGTAGATGTATCTGCGGGGCTGAGCACCCCATATTGTAGATGTATCTGCAGGGCTGAGCACCCCATATTGTAGATGTATCTGTGAGGCTGAGCACCCCATATTGTAGATGTATCTGCGGGGCTGAGCACCCCATATTGTAGATGTATCTGTGGGGCTGAGCGCCCCATATTGTAGATGTATCTGCAGGGCTGAGCACCCCATATTGTGGATGTATCTGCGGGGCTGAGCACCCAAGGTCTGTTGCTCTTGCATTTTGACCAATTGTGGTTCTCTGTAACAGTCTCCATCTGTTTCAAAAATCCCTCTTCAATGAGGGAGGGATAAAAATCTTTATCTTTATACTCACCCCCTCATCAAATTTGATTATGTTAAATTTCAAGCCTTAACAGACTAAAATTTACTACTTGCTCATTATCTAAATTATACCCATCGGTGTAGAGGCTCGAGATTTCTAGTTAAAAAAAAAACACCGAACAAAACAAAAACAAAACTAAACGAAAACGAAACAATTAAGATTTTGACTGCTAACCGTTTGAGAACCTACAGTCCTGTGATGCCGAGCTTAGTGCGGACACCCAATCGGCATAGCGCTCTACAGCCCAGAAGCCCTGGACTCAAGTGATCCTCCTGTCTCAGGCTCGTCAGTAGCTGGGCCTATAGGTGTGTGCCACCAAGGGTTTAAGTTTTCGAATGCTAACCCTTTAAGAGTCTACAGCCCTAAATCACGTCACCCCCGGTATAATCAGAAGAAAACCACTAGCAGAACACAACATTAAGAAACCTCAGGGACTTGATTTTGTTTAAATATGCATTCCACTGGGAGTAAGAGCAATCAAATACCCTAAATTACATGAAAACAATTAAAATTTAAATCAATATGGATGCTGAGAAATGAGAATCTATTATGACCTAGTCCCGACTAATGGCTGACTTTGGTTTTCACAGTCTAGTATACAACCATAATGTTAATATGGGGGAAAACTACAGTACCCATTTACCTATATTCAAATTAATCCTAAGTCATTTTAACATTTCAAAGAGAGCTAGAGAAAGAATCATGAAATAGGACATAGTGGTCTCCAGACATTCAAAACATATAATTCAAATCAGCTAACTGGGAGAATCAAGATTAAGGTGATACACAAATCCTTGAATCTGTGGTGACAACACACACACACACAAACACACACACAGAGACAAACATCATAGTTGATTTTCAGAGAACAAAAATCTGATCACTATAAACCTTCACAGAGTTATCCATGTAGAATATGTCCCCAAAGATCTGAGCTATAAAGACAGAATTTGCTTGACTTATGGAAATGCTTGTATTCATATATTCCCCGTATCCTAGGAAATGCTATGTGTATCCAGAATCAGTTTTAAACTTTCCAGCGTTAAGCTTCTTCCTACGGGAAGAGACAGAGAGGCAGCCACTCTGACACAGCAGCTACCCACATTTCCAGGCACATCCATCTCCCGGACAAGGATGATAGCAACAGGGATTGCTGGGAGACACATTCTTGAGTAACCATCAAAACTCAGCCAGCATCACACACACACTCCTGGGGAAGGTTCTCAATGGCCTTTGTGTGTTCACCTTTTCCTTTTCTTCAAAGCCAGCTCTCATCTTCCTCAGCACCTTCAAGTCATTTTATCCTGAGTGTATAGCAACACTTTTGAAATGCCTTTTTCCGTTATTAATCTCCCTCATTTAGCAATCACTGGTTTGTCCTTACCTTCATTTGTACACCATCACTGACGGGTGGGGCTTGGGTTTTCAACACAGGGACTGAAGGTGAGCTCTTTTTCTTGCATCCAGTTGCATACCTTTTGTTTTGCTTTTCTCTGTAACATCCATCCAACACCTAATTCGATGTCTTCCTAATTCTCTTACTAGGAAGACTGCAGCAGTAATGAAGGTTACCTGTGACCAGCGCTCACAGAGTAAATAATTAGCCTTTCTTCTGCTTTGAATTTTGAGTTTCCTCAGAGAGTCTTACGACACACGACATTGGAGTTAAGAGTGATCTGACATTCAGGGGCACGGTAAGAGTATGATGGAGGGAAAGTGCCACTGCCTTAGTCATGGTACAACATACACATCACTCATGTGTTTGTGCTGTTGGCACAAAGCACAGAGTGTGTGATAATTTCATCTATAAAATCAGTGTCAATGTACCTTATCCAGCTGGTGCACAGGAGCCCACGGTAACACCCAAGGCCTTCACGCTGACGTGGGGCTCACTCACTGGTCATCCACCTACATCTTTAACAAATGTCCTATGCACACACCATGGAGTACTGTGACTCTTGTGCACAAGCTCTAGCTTTCAAACCATGCAAGGGATGCTGGCTCCTCAATGAGGCGGGAACTGAAGCGTTACACCAGGCTCATTCTGTGTCATGGGTCACTTTATTTTCTCTAACTATGCAGGAATATAAGTTATCTAGTGATTTATTAACTCATAGAAAATGGTTTTTTAATCATCTCTTCAAGCACTTGAGTTCACAAGGAACTTCTAGGTATCGTACGAGGCACCAAAGGACACATCTAGACTACGGGAGATCAAGACTGCTCTTCAAACCAAGCCAAGTGTTCCATTTATAAAACCTGTCCACACTATTCAATAGTTTACTGCAGTTAAACTATGTTTTGCATCCTCAAAGTGAGAACTAAGCAATTCACGTCCATTATTTACAGTGTCTAAGCACCATGAAGGAGAGGATAGGGCCATAACAATTAATGCATACAGCTAAAACAATAATCATATTCTAGTCAAAATTCAAAGGTGGCTAAATTTGTATGTGCATAACACAGGACCATCGAGTGGCTAACACACTGTTCAAAATCTACATTACTTTGCAGCCGTACCAGTTCCATCACCACAATAACCATGGCAGCACCATTATTAATATTTACAGCTTCTTAGTTAGAGACATAAGTTACTTTTCGTCAGCCCTAGCCTACTGCACACATTCTGTTCAAATTCAGCATCAGTAATTCAGCTTGGCCAGAGGCTGCCATGCTGAGGTAATGTGTTGTGCAATGCAGAGCACATGTGAGAGCAGAAACGCTGCTGAGGGAGGCTGGCTCTGCAGGACGGGGGCTGCGCCTCACTGTGAGAGGGGACGAGGTGAAGGAGCTGGGTTCCAGTTTATTGCATGTACCCTAGTTAGTTCCTGCTGGCAATGTGGCAACACAATTAAGAGTCTCTTCTTTCCCATTCTTACTGAAAGTTGTTACTATATTTTTATTATTCTATTTTTCAAAGCGTATGAACCGACATTAACTTATGCAACTTTGAGACCCTATTCAATGATAGCAAATGATTTAATGTTTGCTACAGAGAATATGCTTTAGCAAGCTAGACTAAATTTCTGAAGACTTCCTTCATTTGCTCCCTTCCTTCCCTAGCTGGGACAAATGGTGGGTGTTTGGTCTTCACACCATACCATTAGAATCTTCCTCCAGCTCAGCCCATAAGCATCCATTTTTCTGACCAGTCCACCCATCCTTCCCCTGAAAATGTCCAGTGAATCAGGAGTTAATGAGAGGAGCCAGAGAAAGATGAAGCTTCTTCTTGGATATCAGGTTGCCTGGATACAGAACTGTCCATCCTATTGACTTTGATTACATTTGAATTTCCACTTCTTCTGTGTTAGAAACAGGGTTGTGTGCATCTGTCTGGGAGAAAGCTGAGGATGTGGCCCTGACTCTGACGGTAATCTTCTCACTTGCTTTTGGCTATAGCAATCATTAATGCTAGCATTGCTTGACGACCTTTGCTGCATGGCACTTGATCTATAAGTGCAGATGTTACTGCCTTGAATGGCTTCCATCCTGGTAAACCCACCATAAATTGGAGACATTGATGTGGGAAGTGCATTTACACACTAATCTACTGAGCTGCTGTTAAACGCACTGCAGAGCATTGGTCTGATGCCTTTGCAGTCACATGACTGGCTGGGAGTTGGGAGTCTGTGAAGCTGCTAAAAACTGTGAAAGGATCTTATACATATTGCTAGGCCACAAAAGGAAAAGTTTTCAAAGTTCAAAGTATACTTTTTATTAAACACATACTAAGTTCACACACTCATGAAGCAAAATCATAAGTCACACTATCATGAGCTGAGGGCTGTCTACAGTAGGATACTTAATACCTATTCAAACTCAATCTGTTTTTAACTTCAGACAAAATCAGAAAATCTCAGTTATCAATAAAGGAGGAAAAATAGCAAGGAGGAAAGCATGCTGCAGGAAACAGGCAGTCTTCCAGGAAAAAAAAAGAGATGAGTTCATACAACAAAGAAAAAGAGAAACTAAAGTTAGCAGATTCTATCTCTGTAAGCCTTGCTTGCACTCTAGGGTAATCGAATGTTGGCACACATGTCCTGCTTTCATACGTCAATGCTATATAATAAAGACTTTACCATATTATAGAATATTAAAATATTGATAAAGATAACTGATAGATGGTTAAATTGAGGGTTCCCTCATTTATTTAAGAAGTCAAAAAGAAGGAAAATATTAAAATTTGTCTCTGGATAGAAAATAAATAAATACTGAATATTACTATTTTCCTTACCTCGACAACCAAATCAAAAATATTGTACTGAACAGGAAATTGTAAGAAAAGTCAAGACAGTGTGGAAGCTCTCAGATTTCAGGAGTTTGTTGTGAAGTTCTAGATACAGAGAAGGTATTCTGACTCAGAAACGCACAGGTGAGAGGGCAAGGAGACCAACCAAAACTCGACAAGCATACCTCAACCTACATAAACACACAGATGTATGACAGAACCATCCCAACAGCGTGTAGGGCTCATTATTAAGAGTGATATGATAGAGTCTCCATAAAATCTACTCTGTCTTAAACTACAATTACAGTAAAAATATCAATTTGAATATCGATCAAATAATTATAGACAAAGAAAAATTTTCAAAAGTTTTAGGGGGAAAGTATAGAGAAGTCTACTTATATCCTGGGACAGTTTTGAAGGTCATAGAACACCATTCATCAGAGAATGGATTGGTAAAGATGATATAAGCATATAATTTGATGTAAAGACATCTTAGAAAAGAAAAAATAACCAATAACAAATTAGGAGGAAATTTTTAATGGTGCATGCATTCAGCCAACAATTAGCATTCAGAATACATATTAAAAATACTGTTTGCAAGGACACCAAACATGATACAGGCAGTTTCAAAGTGATCAAAATGTCTGAGTAAACCTGCAGCATCCACCCCATGCTTCAAAGACGTTCAAGCACACTAGTCTTTAAGAGACAAAAGAATTGAGCCAAAATGAGATCCCATTTTATATGCACGGGGAAGCAAAAGTTGAAAGTAATGATATGGTACCACGTATTTGTTCAAATGTTGACTAATAGGGTCTTTTAAACGTTTTGTACAAATGCTGGCTCTTCTCAGGAAATTTCCATTTGAAGTGGCAGCATTTTGCATTTTCTAAGACAGCTAAATATTCTGGGTAAAATCCTAAATTGAGTCCTGGCTAAGTTCACCTTCCTCTTTTCTTTTTTGGCTTAATTTAAACTAAATGTATTCTTTTCAAGACTTCCTCATTGTGATTCTGCTACCAACAATGAAAAATTACTATGGAACTTGAAATAAAAGTTGACTTTAAAATGAAACGATGTAACATAAAAGGAATGTACTAATGAGTGCCTCATCAGCTCAATAATGCTGCACGGAATTAGTAAATGCAGAAATTGCATTTAGAAGCATAGTTTCTTTTCTAAAGATGATTAGCGCTTTAAGAAATGCTTCCTGTCTGTTTATAGCCCTCAGGCACTTAGAGTGTGGACTGATCTTTGTGCTCTGCTGTCAAAAGTAGGACCTGCGAAACTCACCCCCAGTCACTACTGGAAGGACTGTAAGTTACAAACTAACTGTACCGGCAGGTAGACCAAAAAGTAGCAAGAGCTGGTGCAGCGCTACTATTAGATCAAAGGAAACCTATGGATTCTCTGAAGGCTTCTTGATTTCTGCAAATACATGCAATGCACATAATGTTCAAATTATGGGACACTTACAAATTGACACAAAAAATGGATTCCAAAACTTGACTTGTATAACACGTCAGGTAGGAAGCTGTTCACCTGTTTAAAGTTCCAAAGACTCAGACATTCTAGGAAATGTGATCCAAAGTAAATTTTGAGTCTGCCTTAAAATACTTTAAGTTTTAAAAATATATTTTACTAATAAAGAAAAATTTTGTTTCCAGAGACACAATTTGGACTGAATTTACCCAATTCTCCCATTTCAGTTAAAAAATCTGTCAACATTTTGTTGGGTTGTGACATAAATACACAGATACATCTTACTAAGTATATAATTATGTTACACATACCACACATGGTCGCACACATACCCCTAACTGGCTTCTCTATCTGACTGGGCTTGGAAATACCAACACTCTGGATCTTGGGCATAACTGGGAGGCCTGTAAGCTACTCCCTGTCACTGTGAACCTGACAGTTCTTAGGGATCCAGTTAGGTCTTGGAGACGACCTGCACTTCCTTTCTTAGTCCTCAGGACTAATTGAAGTGAAAAATGATGCATTAGGATTCAGGTTAGTTTTACTTGGCTGTGGAATAATTATGGAGACTTATCTATTGAATGCAAGGCCCATCCATGGCATGTTGCTTAGCTTGAAGCCAGGAAAAGGACAGCACCCAACATGTGCTTTGTTAGTGCCAGCTGAGTTTCACTGTAGAGCGAGTGTGCTGTTGCAGAGACAGGAAAACTCCCGGAATTACAAGCCAGAACTTCCATTTTCAGAAGCTGCACGCTGCTTCCCAAGGACTCATTAGGTGAACCCTTTAATACCTAATTGGCATGACATATGAGTTCTCCTAGAACTAAACTCGAAAAACAAAACTTTACAAATAATACAATTTAGCTCAACTGTAGACATTGCTTTTCTGGTTAGGAATATGAAGTTGGAGTCAGTACTTAAGTGCTCATGACAACACACTATGGTTTTTAACATCTGTGTGGTCAGAGAAAAAAAGTAAAACAAAAGAGACTATTGCTAGGGTGACCAGGAGAAACACTGGGGAGAGAAGAAAGAATTGAGTTTGCAAATGAGCTTCACTGTGGCTTTGCCATTGACTTTTCTTCTACAATGCTTCCATAATGGCAGACACTCACCAATGACTAAAATCCAGCAGTTAAATTTGCCACTGAGAAATGCAACAAAGTTTAAAAATGTAATCAAGGGGTGACATTTGAGTTTATTTGTGGTGGTAATGTCACATCAGAGCCCCTGGAGACACATTTATCAGCTATCTTAGCCTCGTGCTACTGAACTTTAAAATTCATTTAGCTAACTAGCATGGATATGAATCAAATTGATGCCCACATCCTTCTTCAAATCTGCATCTTCTGCTCAGAGGCCATGAAGACCTAGCCCCCGAAAGCAATACTTTTCATTATGAGCATTCAACTTAGATTTGGTTTGACTCAGTCTTTCTGGGAATTTCTGATATTAACTGGAGAAGGCAAAGCTACCCAACAGGGAATAGCTGAAGTCACTCATTACCTGTGATATCTAAGCCAAGTGTATTACTTATCACACTTCCCATTTTTACAAAGATAGAAGAGGCATGGTTTGAATGGTGTTAAAATTCATATTGATATTTGTCGTTAAAACAGTAAGACTTCTGAAGATGGCATTTACTTCAAGTGCCATTCAGGCTCTGCTGTTCCCAAAGAATGGCTAGTTTTATGGGGCAGTGGTAAGCTGTCATGATAATGGGTTCCTGATAAGGGGGAACTCAGCCTGATGTCCAAATTGTCTCTGTCCTAATTGTCATTTTATGAGACAGGACAAAGGTGACAGATGCCAGCATTTAGTTTTCGGACTTTGGCTCTGGAGCTGAGAGTCAAATAAATGCTTAATGTTTTTTTTTACTCTGTTTTGTATTTAATTTTTGAGACAGGGTTTCTCTGTGTAGCCCTAGCTGCCTTGGAACTCTCTTTATAAACCAGGCTGGCCATGAACTCACAGAGATCTGACTGTCTCCATCTCCTGAGCGCCGTTTTTAAATTATCCAGTCTTCAATGTTAGGTTACAGGATGAGAAAGCGTACGAAGACAACATCCAAAATCAAAATGTCAAAGCTCAGGTCTATACTAGAGAGGAGTCTTAGTCCAGGAACTGCACTGACTAAAGGAGACCAAACATATATCGAGAGCTTTGACTTATAAAGATATATAATTAGGTTAATTATCTAAATTAAGCTATAGAAAATACACAGTGAAAATGGGCCCAAATACTTGCCATTGTGCAACAGGACATTCCTAAATATGTCATTTTAATTTTAAGATCACACAGAGCTACATGTTACAGTCAATAACGCTGAGATTGCCTTGGGATGCTCTGGTATATGAGCTACTCTAGTGGGTTTTGCTGATATTTGGCTGTTTACAGCTGACATTCGCCGAAGTTCTAGCCTAATAGTCATTCCAGAAGAAAATTTCTCTGCGATGAACAAAGCGTCTTTGTGCTTCTGGTAAAACATGACTCCGCTCAGGCAATTAGCTGTTTTAAAAATAAACTAATTCATTTTGGAGATGTGATGTATAATTATGCAGCTGCATGGACCATGGACGGGGAAGGCAGGGTGACAGGCTGGAGTGTTAGCAAAATCAGAAGAAAAGTAAAAAGCACCTCCATGAGGCTGGTCCCACCAAGGATTCACTGTCGTGATATCACATTCACACTGCTGGGGGTGCAGGACAGACTGGCTCCCTCAGCAGTGAACATCTGACAAGAAGCACAGGATAACAGAGGAGCAGATCCGCACCCAACTGCAACAGCGAAGCACCCTTCTATGAAGCTTGGCTTCCTCTGTATGCTTGTCTCTTAAATCCTCAGAAAAATATGACAGAAACTGAGGTCATGAGTGAGAGCGAGAACAAGGGGCTACATCAGAAGGGTTGCAGGGAGGAAAAGAAAGGGGGTTACGTAACTATATTTTAATATCAAAAAACTTAAAGAGACAGTGGAGACATCAGCAGGACACAGGGCTCTGGAAATCATGTTCACTCATTCCACCGAGGTTCTAACCACTTCAAGGAACAGTTTGAAGTCACAGCACATGGCATAGGCAAGTTTATGGGAAAGGCAAGCAATGGAGCTCTCCTGCTTTCTGATATTTTAGCTAAAGCAACAGCCTCTGTGTTTGACAGGCCTGGCCATTAGAACTTCCTGATCTTTCCTAGTTCTGTTGGGAAAGAGCTCTCCTTGAGCCCCGCTGATACCATGTGCCCCCTGCGTGCTGGAAAATGCACAGCAAAATCCCCATGGCCCGTGACCGAGCACTTTAAACTCTGAGCACAGTGACTGTCTTGGGTCATATAATATAGTCCGGTAGGGAACACCCTCACCACGTGTCTTCTGGGCATCTCCTCTTTCTTCTCACCCCTCCCTTCCTCATTTCACCCCTTTTCCATTCTTCTCATTCCCTCTTCTTCCCCTTTCCTCTTCTGAACCACCCACACTTTCTCTGCCTTTCTCCTGAGCAGCTCCTTATTCACTTTCCCCCTTCTCTATATTCAAGACTGCTTCCATAGGTAGTTTTCAATTACACTGCTATTGTGCCTTTAACGTTTGGGCTTTTACCACTGCCTTTATTAAGGAGTCCCCTAATATCCTGAAAACAAAGAATATGAATTTTTCAATTTGAGATAAACACATAAAATAATCATTATCTATCTCAAACATGTTTTTATATTATCTAGGAATGTTAAGTTTTATTAAAAATGTGGTAATGAATCTGCCCTACTCCCCAAAGGAAGAAATGATAGTTCTAATATAATAAGATATACAAATAAAGGAATATATTAAAAATAAATGGTTTTAAAATGCTTCCCCTGGATACATTTTCATGCATTAAAAATCAGACATAAACTTTGTGGCTTCTACCTCCTTTCTCTGAGTCTTTGATTTCATCAGGTGGAGAAGAAAACCCTGGAGGGTTGCATTGGCGTGAGTCTCCCAGGGACAAAGAAAAGCCACAGGGGCAGCTACAGAAAATACCTGGGGTGGTAAGTCAGATGTCAGGCTCCCTTAGATAGTCTTTGATTCTGTTACCTAACTTAAAGCATAAACGACTCAACAGTAGTACAAAGAACCTGTATATCCAATACCTAGAGTTAACCATGAAGGTTCTGCTACGTTTAGCCATCAATGCTTTGCTATATTACATTGCTAGCTTTTAGTTTGATTTGGTGAAGCAAATACAAAGAATATTCATGGATGGGCACACAAGGAAACAGAAGGAGCCAGCTAGGGAGTCATTCCATGGTGCCATTTCCTCCTTCCATTTCGTCACGGATGGTCTTCGGTAACAGACACGAGAATGACGGAATCCAGAGTCCTGACAAGATAAGAACTAATGACTTGAGTCACACATTGTGAAAGGTGCATGGGCACCATAAAGGTGCACAGGAGCCTTAGTGTGCACAGCTCTACCGAAGGAAGTGCCTTGCAAGGCAGTGGTTGTCAATCTTCCGAACACTGTGACCCTTTAAGACAGTTTCTCATGCGGTGGTGACCACTAACCCTAAAACTATTTTATTGATACTTCATAACTGCATTTGCCACTGGTATGAATCATAATAAAATATCGAATATACAACTCCATGGGGTTGTGACCCATGACTTGAGAACCATTGTCTTAGCATCTACATCAAGAGGTCAGAAAGTTTGGATTCTGAGATATTTTATGAGCTTTTAATAACATTCAATCACTAAGCTGATCCATCAGCATAAAACTTGAAGAAAAAATTCAAATAAGGCTTAAATTAGTGAGAAGTAAAACCAAATGCAGGTGAATAATAAAGCATGCTCCAAGAAGAAATGTTGGGGCAAAGATAAAGTCCACGTTGTGAAAGACAATTCCATAAGCCTTTTACATATAACTTTAACATTGTCAAAATTATACCAATTATACTGTTAGAGTCTATTTTACCAACTTAAAATACGGCTTGGATTTTTCCATCCATTCTGAGAAATGTGGTCCATGGCCTATGCCTACGCAGATGTACACTTGGCTGCAGATACACACCTGCTTAGAGAAGAAAGATCATCTCACTGAGATACTTTAAGGCTGCTGTGTAGACAGAGATGGGAGACTTAGCAAAATAAAAATGTCAACTGTTCTAAAAAGGCAAACAAATGTCACCCCTGCCTACGTTAATGTTAGAGGTGTGTCTACATTACGGCTTCATCACATCGGCCAGTGTGACCCCACTCGAGCCTCAGGAGTCCTCTGCTCAGCCCTATAAGCACGCTAGCATGGATACTGAGAATGACCCCATGATAGAATGAATATAAATGCAGCTGCGGAGTCCAACCTCTTTCTTTGAACTGGAGTCAAGCAGTGCTAGAGATCCCAGCGGCATTTGTTTCCGAGACTCAGCAAATCCCAGGTATCTTAGCTCCCCAAAATGGCACAGGTACTGACCGCTAAGCTTTGTTCTTGCTTGATTACGTAACATCATAGATGAAATGGACCTAGGAGAACATTCCTTCCAAAAGCGACAGTTGACACATTATTCTCATCACTCCATGGAGTTTATTCAGAAATAGATCATATATTAATGTAAAGCTAATCGTAGCCAACATAGAGAAACTGAAATAAGTCCTTATATCCTAGAGTCACAATAGATGTAAAACTATAAATCAATAGCAAGGAAAGTGCTAGCACATAGCAAATTCATTAAATAAGTCAGTATTGAATGATGAATGGGTCATTGAAGAAACCAAGAAAACTATGGGTTGTGTGGTACACTTTAAATCCCAGCACTTGGGAGGCAGAGGCAGGCAGATCTCTGTGAGTTCATGGTCAGCCTTGGCTAAACTGTGACTTCCCAGCCAGCCAGGGCTACATATCTAAGACACTGTCTCACCTCCCATGGAAGGAAATAAAAGAATTCATGGAATCTGGTGATGTCCTTATAGTGTGGGAAAACTTTTAGGAAACAATGAAGATAGTCCTAAGAGGGGGGATCAGAGTCCTAAGTGCCGATAACTTATCTGTATACCTTATGACCTTGGACAAAGGGTTATAAAAAGAAGCCAGTTCATTCATTCATATATATATAAATAATTGTAGTGGCATTTCAATTATATTTTAATAAATAAAGCCTGCCTGAAGATCTGAAAGTAAAAGTCCCACTAATCACCCTTACAGACCAAGTTATGGTAACATACACCTTTAATTTCAGTAGCCATAATGACATACACATTTAATCCTGGTAGCCACAATAATACATACATTTAATCCCAGTAGCCACTCTAGTTGCCATAGAAACTGGGTGGTGCATGCTTTTAATCCCAGTGGTGCACACCTTTGATCCCAGTCCTAGAGAAGAATATAAGACAGGGCGAGTCAGCTCTCAGAAACTGACTCCTTCTGAGATTCCTGGAGGCAGGATTGCCATTTTCTGACTGAGGTCGAGGTTAAGAGACAGTGGCTGGTTGTTTTGCTGTTCGGATCTTCAGGCTGAACCCAAGTTTCCAACCCTGAGCTTTTACTAATAGTGCTTCATAAAATCTTCCTGTCTTTCTATAGTTCAAGACAGACAGGCTTGTCTGCCTCTCAAGACAACTGTGCATCAAAGATGATTAGGATATTGTCAAGTAGCTTTAACTTACATATTTCTACATTTGAGCACCCAGTACACACTGTTCTATATGTGGGACAAAGCAGAGACAAGATGGCTGCTTTCATGTATCCTGCATTCTAATGGAAGTTACAACCTATAATATTATTGGGCACACCGGGGAGTAGCAGGCTTTCTTGAACCACTAGTGCCCAAATCATGACACAGAGGCTTATTGATGTGGGATGTCCTTCTGTATACGTGTTGCTTTTATTGACTAATGAATAAAGCTGTTTTGGCCAATATCTTAGCAGAATAAAACCAGGTGGGAAATCTGAACAGAGATATAGAAAGAAGATGGAGTCAGAGAGATGCCATGTAGCTGCCAAAGGAGACAGATACCAGATCCTTACTAGTAAGCCACAGACTCATGCTGATACATAGATTAATAGAAATGGGTTAATTCAAGATATAAGAGTTAGCTAGAAATGTGCCTGAGTCATTGTTGTAATTAATATAGTTTCTGTGTGACTATTTGGGTCTGAGCAGTCGGGAAACCAACGAGCCATCTCCTATTACAACTTATTAGTTACAAATGCTCAGCCTAAGTGTAGGCTTGTTTCTGGCTAGCTTCTAAAACTTTATCCATTTCTTTTCATCTTCATTGTGCCTCAGGGCTTTTTACCTTTTTTTTCATTCTACATGTTCTATTTTCCTGCTTCCTCTGCAGCTAGTTGACCACTGGAGTCTCCTTCTCTTCACCACCCCAGCCTAGATTCCCCTCCTACTTATTCCCTTTGCCCAGCAGTCCCAACTGTTCTTCGACTGCCTAGCTATTGGCCTTTCAGCGTTTTATCAGACCAACCATGTGCCTTTGGCAGGCAAGGTAAACAAAAAGCAGCCTTCCCACAGTTAAGCGGATGCAGCATAAGCAAACGGCACACATCTTACACAGTCCCACTCCACATCACTCGGGAGACCCTAGACAGCAGTCAGTGCATCAGGGAATAAACTGGCTGGTGGGACACAGAGTGACTTGGGAGGTGAGGGCCATTCAGCAAGGCTAGAGGTGAGTCATTTGCAATCTGAAAGATGCGAAGGATCCAGCCTCCTAAAATGAGAAAACTCATTCGCAGAAAGCAGAGCCCCCTCCTGTGTCACAGCTGCAACAGAAAGCAGGCCAGTTGACTGCATCGGAGACAGGGTGGGCGATGGGGGATGCAAGGGGTTTTCAGAAGAGAAGTCAGAACCTGTAAATCATAGGACACGAAAAAACAGAGATCTCCAGGGCTTTGGTTATGTGAGGGATGGGGCCATATTTGGTTAAAAAAAAACTCCATTCTCTCTTTCTCGGGGCCCTGACCCTGAGGAGCAGGCCCAGTGCCATGCTTGGCTTGATCAGCGGGCAGCTAATCAAGGCATGAGCCTGAGGTGAGCTGGTAGAGGAAATAGTCTAAACATTATCTTTACCATTGGATTGGATTTAAAACTTGCCAGTGATGATCTTATCTTGGAAGTAGGAAAAGGTAGATATCACATATACATATAAATTAGGGAAAAGTGTACTTCAGATAAAATCTTCCCATTAACATCAGCTAAGGCAGGGCTCCAAATGGATGCATCAGGTCTGTAATGAATACAGGACAGAGACATTCCCAGGACATGCTATGAAGAGGCACTGACACAGACCTCCTGGGGTCAATGGTTTAGTTGCCATTAGTGGTAGAATTTTAAATGTGTAAAAGCGTTTTTGGAAAACCAGTACATAAACCATCATTCCAGAGTCATAAGCACTCTACGGTAGCGTGGCTAAATTGGCCAAGCTTTCCTAGCATGGTAAGAGCCTCAGATTTTCTTTCCACAAGCATGATGACACCCTTCACCTAGTAACTAAAGCCTTTGTTCTTAGCTGCCAACCACCATCCCTTTCGGGGAATTAAAGCCGAGGCATATTGCATAGGTTGCATGGAGGGACATGGGCAATAAGGTGGCACCCTAGAGAGACAGTCAAGCCTCCTGAAGCTAAGATGTTCCCTGATGGACTTATTAACAGACACATTTGAAGATGACTACCTTGATTTTTGCTGATAACAGCCCAAAGATCCTTAGCTATATAAACATCGGTACTTAGTAAATATTGCTTTGGGCCCAAGGTTCATGAACCCCAAATCACTCAAGCATTAGTAGATTACTGGATACAAAGCTAAGGAGCTGTCAGAAATGGCGGGGGTGGCAGGTGGGCTGTGTCTAGAATTTGGTGGTCTGGAGATCAGATGCAGGGATAATCAGGCCACTTAGATCCAGAGCATCCTATTTTGCTGAGTAATAACATGTGGACGTGCTTTTTGTTTGTTTGTTTGTTTACTTGACCTTTTATTGCATACTCATACATCACAATTTTTTATATGGCTCAGTTTCTTTTTTTGTAGATACTGATACTTTTTATTGATTTTATTGAGCTATACATTTTTCTCTGTTCCCCTCATTTTCTCCACCCCTTCAACCCTCTTCCATGGTCCCCATGCTCCCAATTTACTCAGGAGATCTTGTCTTTTTTTTTTACTTCCCATGTGGATTAGACCCATGTATATCTCTCTTAGGGTCCTCGTTGTTGTCTAGGTTCTCTGGGATTGTGATTAGTGCTTTTATTCATGACAGAACACAGCCACAAATCACCACCTTACTCAGACATGGCCCTCAATGCTAGATATGTATCAATAACCTTGCCCTCTTAGAGTTTTCATTTTCAACATTAGTTCAAGACAAATGTTCCCTTCATGTCTTCTCTGTCAGCTATTTGAATAATTATTCTGTCTTACTTCAAAGTAAGAACTCAAGTAGGCAGGGTGGCCTCAGGATGGCACAGAACAAATTCCTGCCTGGGTTATCCCTGCAGACAAAGATGCAGGAGCCCTCAGACCCAAGCATGAGAAATAGTATGCTCAGTGTGGTTACAGTGCCATGCATGGGGATGCCAAAAGGTTACATTTAGATCTGACTGGGGGGGGGCAGAAAAATGGCTTTATGGTTTTAGTGAATGCAGTAAGTCAAATGTGTGCAGACTGGGGGGAATTCAATCCAATCACCCGTCTACTGTTCTATATAAATGGAATTTAGCTACACCCATTGTTTACATCGTGTGATTGTGTGTACAGTTGTGCTCTGCTAAAGCAGGGAGCTGAATCACCGTGACAGAGACCATATGGCCTTATACACATAAAATATTTACTCTGGCAATTTATATAAAATTTGGTGAACATCTGCTTTAATTGATTTTCGTGCAAGCTGGCTCATGTCTATAACGAACATTTTCTTTATCTTTGCATTTCAGTGATTTAAGATAGAAGAGTTTTACTCAATATTTAGAAAATAAAAATTCCACAGTTGGATAAACATATAAAAATGCATACAAGGAAAACTGATTATACCAGTGTAAATGATAGCCGCCTAAAACAAACAGAACCTTTACCTCTTAAATGTAAAGAAATGTGTTATTTCAGGAGCCACAGAGGTTTCAGCCTGGCATTCATCTTTATACTCTTCTTGGTACAGAATTACTAAATACAAGAAGACATATGTTCAGTGATGTAATTGTGGTCTCAAAGTTGACATTATCTGAAATCCATAACTTCTATAATGAAGAGCAAGAAGGATTTACCTTTAAGCCCTGAGTCCCACCCACTAAACTGAACCGGATATAGAAAAGATTGTAAGGAATTCATCAGTATAGGCGCAGCAACCAAGATCCTACCTACTACTTAGTAGGAACATAGAAGGCTGATATACTGAAGGAGGGAGAAGTATTAAGTGTGTCCTTACTTGAGGTCTTATCTGTGGGAACTTTGTAAATCGCTCCCATTCATCAAAAGACACTGGCTGTGTGAGCTGTTACTACTGAACACCTACACACGTACCCTGGCTCTCTCAAGCTTCAGTTCCAGTGCCACTGTTTAAGATGTATGCCTTTCTCTCCTTTTGTTAATATGAGGTCAATGCACTGTTTCCAAGAATAACACATATTTCTGTGTTTCCCAGAAATGGCATATATAAATACGACATTTAATGCTGTTCTTTGATTGATGAGATTGGACTTTGGATAGTGAATAACACTGAGAAGTTGCCAAATTTGAGCAGGAAAATGCACTGTTGTGTCCCAGATTGAAAGGGGCAAAAATGTTACAAATAAACTTCCAAGGTTTCTCTCACAGCACACACCCACATAGAGAGAAACACCTCCTGCTGCAAGCAGGAAATGACCCCTTCCCATAGAGTCTGAGTTGCATGGACCACTGAAGAAGAGTGAAGTTTAGGGCTTCATTTAAGAGTGAAGTTTGGGTCTGAATCAAGGCAGAGAAGCAGACTATACAGCACAGTGGAATGGAAAGATGTCTAAGGAGCATAAATAAAGTCTGTGATGAGACAGGTGTCCAAGGCAACAATAGTTTCATCTTTTTAAACAGATTTCTGAAAACACAGATATATTGTTGTCCTAAATTTATTTTTATATTACCTGGTTGTTTTATAGTACCTATACAGTAATCTGAAGGTTCAAGAACATGAAGAAAACTTGGTGTTTCGAAATTAAAGGCAATTCATACATCACTCAATACGAAGGTGTAACCATGCTGTTTTCTTATCTTTCTGGGTTCTATTCATGCACACATACACACATTGATTTTGGGGTAAATATTGATTTCTTCCAGGTTCTAGTATGTAAACAGAGCCTGTACTTTATTTCCAGGCTGTCCAGACCCAAATAAATCACACAGAAACTATACTAATTACAACACTATTTGACTAATAACTCAGGCACATTCCTAGCTAGCTCTTACATCTTAAATTAACCCATTTCTATTAATCTATGTATCAGCATGAGACTGTGGCCTACCAGTAAGGTTTTGGGCATCTGCCTCCTTAGGCACCTACAAATATCTCACTGACTCTGTCTACTCTCTCTAATATCTCTGTTCAGATTTCCTGCCTGACTTTACTCTGCTAAGCCATTGGCTGAAACACCTTTATTTATCAACCAATAAAAGCAACATATATGCGGAAGGACATACCACATCATCAGTTTTTCATTAAAAGAAAAATACAATGCTAGTTTGAAAACTAACCATCGCCATGGTTATAATAAAGGTAAATGAATTAAATACTACAAGTTTAAAAGAGGGCTACTTCAGAGTGGGTTTTGGTGCATAGAAGATGGAAATCAACCATGAATCAGTCACTACAGAAAGTCAGAAGAACAAAAAGTCAAACCCTAGGAGTTATTTAAACAAGTAAAAAAATAAACACAGAAACTCAAATGGAAAACTTAAATTCACAATAAGCTGATCAACAAAACCCAATGAATATTCAAGTAGTGTTTTCCTGTTTAAGAAGAAAAATGGAAATTTTAAATAAAAGTGAAACATTCTTGGAAGAACCAATGCCAGCACACAAATAGCTAGACAATCTTTCTCATCCTCCAACAAATAAATCTGAACTCATAACAAACAAATTTCTCCATGGCCCAGATAATGTCACCAACAAACTGTACCGAAACTGGCAGGGAGAAGCGCCACCAAGTGCATCCTGGAAACAGAAGAAGGGAAGGAGATAGGGAACCAGATCCTGTCCTGAAAGGGAAAACTGAGCCTTCTCATTAATATGAAGGCCAAATGTCAACAAACGTAAAATCTGAAACAAAAACATAAGTGTGGTGGACACATCACATTTCTTTATAGAAATGTAAAGGCAATCTTTGATTAAAACCAAGATGATACACATTTCAGTGTGGTTGAAATTTGAAAGATTTGGCACACCATGTAATGAACACTGAAGAGACTATGACTCCCACACGGTGTTGACAGGGCTCTTACACAGGGGACAGGGCACAAATTGTAGACTGTGCAGCTGTGAAACCCAACAGGCTAACACCGTAAACAGCGCCATACACAGCACAATAAACACACCTGGAGCGAAAGGCTGATGGCAGAAGAATGTGGATGATTGAGTGGTATTCATGTGTGGTATAAAAATGGGCAGAATGGGGGCAGAGCAAAAGCTCCACACTTAACAATGGAAGCCCCAAAAGTTTCCAGCTCCACTCCCTTCCTCTCCCCTTCCCTTCAACCCTCCCCCATGGTCCCCATGCTCCCAATTTACTCAGGAGATCTTG
>LOJH01006540.1:4250-31216 GCA_001685095.1 Ellobius talpinus
CCCTCTCCCTCTCTCTCTCTCTCTCTCTCTCTCTCTCTCTCTCGACGCTTACTTGCCTGCTAGGATGGATGGAAAATATCAGTGACTAGAAAATAAAGTAATTATAATGCATAACCAGTCCTGTGAGATTATTCATTTAGTAAATACAATGTAATTTAAACACTATTGCAGCCTTTATCATTAAACCAAAACAGTTCAATTCTTCTATGCATAGCTGAGATTTTTTTTTCTTTTTGTTTTTTCAAGACAGGGTCTCACTATTTAGTTCTGGCTCTTCTGAAACTCACTATTTAAAACAAGCTGGCCTCGAACTCACAGAGCTCTACCTTACCCTGCCTTTTGTGTGTCACTGTGCCCAGCTGCTGAGAGTTTTTCTTTAAGTACAGATTCCATATAGGATGTCTTCTAGAAATAGGTATGCTAAGTATTAATAGTTATGTCCTCTGGGTTCTAGAATTATGAGTAAATTTCATTTTTCTCATTTTCAGTTTATTTTTCATTTTTTCCCTCACAAGTGGTGTGCAGCTATTACTACAATAAGATAGTAATGTAGACTTTAAATACAAAATTATGTGTTGATTTTTTAAAAATTTCAAATGAAGCATATAAAATAATAATGGATGAATTCAGGGTCATAGAGTAGTATGTGATATTTTAATGTGTTCTGTATTTTCTAAATTGACTAACTATAAAGTTCTTTTCCAAACTAAGCATAGAGGTGTTTTCTGTGTCACTGACTTCTGTTCTTGTCTGCTGTGGGACGGCTGTCAGCCATGCAGCAGCCTCCCCTGCCTGCTGCCAGGGACAGACACTCAGCAGACAGCAGGGCCCTCTTCCGTCCCTTGTGCTGCTCCCTTGCTGCTAGTTCTTGAGGCTAGCTGACAGGTCCCAACATTGTTTTCTTGGCTAACAGGCTATTTGGTCAGCTCCTGGCTGTTTTTATATCAGTATGGCTTGTCTTTGTGGAAAGTGGTAGTTGCTCAACTTGCTGAGCATGCATGTCACTAGGTTTACTAGCACACACATTTTCTTGTACATGAAACAGGCGTGTTTGTGTCCTGGTTTTCACTGGGGTCATTATGCTGCTACAACGTCTTTACTTTATTTCCCAGCAATTGCCAGTGATAACGTCAAACACCATTGTGAGGTGCCGATCGTGTCGGACGTACATCAACCCCTTCGTGTCCTTCATTGATCAGCGCAGGTGGAAATGCAACCTGTGCTATAGAGTTAATGATGGTGAGTGTCGGTGTCATTGTATGACGCCTTTCTCTGTAGTTTGTCTTCTCATTGCTTTCAGAGCAGCTTTCACACAGGCAAGGGAACCTTCAGTCTGGTCTCTGGAGAGATACTTGACAATAAAGAGAGATGGGGCAAAGTAAAACGAAACGAAATGAAAAGTCACTTTAAAAAACCACTCGGGTTCACATGTACCAGCAGCTTGTGCATTTGGTTCAGTGAATTCAGGCTGACCTTTGTAGACACACACAGGCGCGTATCTTCTTGTCCTTTGTACTTAGTTTTGAGATCTTCTGCTAAAGCTGCTTCCCAGTTGTGCTTGTCTGGTTTTTTTCTTATGTCATGTGATGTAATAAATAGGACATGAGCCTAAGGAAAAAGGTTGCCCATGTCCTGTTTTTCTCAGAAAATACATTTTTTAAAGGTTTAAAGGGTTTCCTTTTTCAGTAACCATCCTAAGTATTGGTGATGAAGGTGTGTACCTCCCGGTGAGTTGTTGCTAAATGCTCTTTGCTTCTTACCTCTCGTCTAGTCCCCGAAGAGTTTCTGTACAACCCCCTCACTCGGTCTTATGGAGAGCCTCACAAACGGCCAGAAGTTCAGAATTCAACTGTGGAGTTCATCGCTTCCTCGGACTACATGGTAACTCTTCAGTGTCCAAACTGGTTATGGGACACAATTAAATGAGTCAGTTCTTTTAAGTACATCTAAATTTTGAAGTCTATATTTTTAAATTTTAATATGAAAGTTTGTATATAACAAATAGAATCATGTGAACATTATCGCCATCTTCAGTGGCTCCCCCAGTACAGAGCAAGATGAATGAATGACTTGTTCAGTTTTCCTTTTTCAAGTTCAGTCATAGAATTCCATCTGTTCTTAATATTGATTCTAAATCTTCTTTTCTACTTATAAAAATGGGTTTTTGGTTACATAACACTCTTTTGTTTTCTCATTTTTATTAAAAATAGTACTAACCTTTTTCCCCTCTGCTGTTTTTACTTTTGATTGCTGGCAAGTGCTGCAGATTGTGCTGGCTCTTTATTTTTGTGATTTTGATGATTGACTTAGCCTAAATCGACTAACCTGTACTTTTCACAGTTTCCACCTTACCGCTGTGTAGTTGTCACCTTTAGAATGTGTTGTGTTCTTCTTAGCTCTGGAGTCCTTAGGCATCTTAAGCTAAGTGGCAGCACAAATAGGCTTTAACTTTCTCGTGTGATTTCATGACCTTTGGTTGACATATTTTTAAGAAACCCTTTATGGACTGAGAGTGCTGCTCAGTGTTAGAACTCTTGCCTCACATTTGTGAGATACTGGCTCAGTCTCCCGGCCCTAGAGTCTAAACATAAAGAAAGGAAAAAGAGATGCCATATGCCATTTTCATTCCTTTCTGTAACTCAGTTTCAATCAATCAGCCTTCCTGTACTATAACTTGAGCTTGAAATATTATTAGCATAAGTATATTATCCATCTATGAACCTATTTCTCATCCTCTTGCCCCTTCCTGTCCTGGAATGTATTAAATCCTAATCCAGGGGCTGGGGAGATAGCTCAGGGGGTCAGAGTGCTCACTGCACAAACGTGGAGACCTGAGTTCAGAGTCCAGTACCCATGTGAAAAGCTGGGCATAACCATACAAGCTTTTGGTGATGAGGGGAAGGAGTTGGAGAGAGGAAAATCATTGGGGCTTATTGACCAGGTTCCATCGCTCAAGCGAAGAGGAAAAGAGCAAAACAAATCTTCTGCCCTACACACCCACCCACCCCACACACACCACTCAACACCGTTTTTAAACATAAAATCTTCTCATCTGAGACACCGCATCATTTTACTCTTGTGAGTGTCACCATGCTTCTCTAACAGATGAGGACTTGAGTGAATGTCTGTACCCTGCACCATCACAGGCCCTTTCTGAACACTTCCCCTTATGCTCTGGGATCCAGCCACTATCGAATGATGTAGTAGCTGATACTAATGGTGATTCTCAGACTTTAATTTTAATTTTTAGTTAAGTATCTATGTGTGTGTTGGTTAGGGTGGGGAATGACAGCATTTGAGGCCAGAAGAAGTAGTTGGATCCCCTAAAGCTGGAATTACAGACATTTGTGAGCCACTTGGCATGGCCCTGGGAACTGAACTGGGGTCCTTTGCAAGACCAGTACACTTATAACCGCTGAGCCATCTCTTTAACTTCAAAATTTTATTTTTTAAAGAGTAATAAATATTTTATTTTTAAAATTAAAAATAGGGACTAGAGATGTAGATCAGTGGTAGTGTCTATCTAGGATGTGCAAGGCTTAATCCTCAACAAAACAAAAAGTAAAAATTAATTTAAAAACTAAAATCCTTGGGGTTGGAGAGATGGGTCAGTGTTTAAGAACACTGGCTGTTCTTGCAACCAGGGTTTGGTTCTCAGCACCCACATGGCAGCTCATAGCTGTCTGTAACTACAGTTCCAGGAGATCCGTGCTCTCTTTGGGCCTCTGAGAGCACTGCATGCAGGTGGTGTGCTTAGATGCAGGCCAAATACTCAAGCACATAAAGTAAAATAAATAGATTTTAAAACTGAAAAAAACCTATATAAATGTTTTTAGGAATAAGGAAAGTATGTATAAATATTTAGACAGGTTAGCATTCACTAACAAGCAAGCAGCCATTCCTTTAGAAGATATGTTAGTCAGCATTATTTCCATAAAACACTCAGCATACTTAGCCATTACAGCTGCCTTTCAGTCTAATCTCTAGTGAACTTTACAAGAAAAATAAACTGAAGAAGGGCATGTCATTTTCATTCACTAGAACTGCAGTTCTATTCGTGTGTGTGTGTGTGTGTGTGTGTGTGTGTGTGTCATAAGAGAATCAGTGAATACATCTAGTAATCATAGTGACAGGAAAAAGGAAGTGTGTCCACTAACTAAATGATGTCTTTGTTTCTTGCAGCTTCGTCCTCCGCAGCCTGCAGTCTACTTGTTTGTTTTAGATGTGTCTCATAACGCAGTGGAGGCTGGGTATTTGTCAGTTTTATGCCAGTCACTATTAGAAAACTTAGACAAGTAAGAATATTTTTATTCATATGTGGATATATAAGTGTGTGGGTACATTTGAATTGCTCTTGAACAATTTATGGATTTGTTTTGTTTTAATTTGTTTTTTTACTAAGTTTTGTTAGATTTGGCGATGTTTGCCTGATTTTATATAATATAAGGATTCTACTCCTTGTTATGATTTAATAACATATCTTAATTCATAAAATAATAAATGCTTTAATATTTTGAAAGAACTCTCCATCTGACTAGCTGACCTAGCTCTGAGCCAGAGAGATTGGGGGTGCATAAGGAATCTAGATGACACTATGAGTAGCATGGCTAATCTGAGGGATACTAGGTTAAGTGACATTAAAGCAGCACTGAGAAACACATGCTAAATGGTCTCACGCGTGTCTAGACTCTTAACAGCCGCTCTGTGAGTGAAAGCACTAGCGGCTGGGGTGGAAGGTGCAGACATTCAGACTGCAGTCATTCGAAGAACTCTCTTTGGTGTGGTGACTGTGACTGAAAATCTTGAGTATTCTCACTGCATGCTGACTTTTATACTAATTAGCTAAATTTTGTTAGCCCACAGTATGAACGCATCTCAAGACATTTGGGCCCTGTAGATGCATATATTTTTTTGTCAATTTAATAAAGCTAATGAATTAAAAAATAAGAATTTATAGAAATCTGGCTATAATTTGTTAGTGGGTAGGACGTTTCTTCACAAGCTGGTTTGATTGGCACTAGTGAGAGGATGATCTGAAGAAAGGGAAGGCAGGAGCCAAGTTTGTGCTGACATCTTTAGGAAGTCAGAGAGTGAGCTGTGTTTGCTGGTGCACTGAGCTGCCAGCTGTGGGAACTGGAGCAGAAAATAAGGTGGCCTCTATGTTGTCTCTGAACTCCCCCGCGTGTCTCCAGCAGTCATGAAGGAGTTTTCGTACTAGCTTTGAAATGGATCTTTCATAGTTTCTGCAAAATTATATATATATAGTATGTATGTGTACTGGAGGTGTGCTCTGGAACTCTCATTAGGCCAGCACTCTATCACTATGCTACACCCCCGTGCTGGTTTACCTTTCAGCTCTAAGTTCTCCTGGAGGTACTGCAATAGCAGATGTTTTCTTAGAGTGATTGGAGCAAGTTCCCCTTCCATCTCCTACTCCATCAACCCATTTCCTCCATTAGTCTCCGAAAATTATGAGGAAATGACCCCAGTTAGTCCAGCAAGGCTGAGTGACTATTTGTGAATTAGACTGTACAAACAAAAAGATAAACTGAGAATGGAAAATAGTTATTTTTATTTGATTGCAACAGAAAATAGACATACTGGGAAAGTAAAAACAAAAATAGAGGGGGACCAGGATAATAGCACTGTGTTAGTACATTTCCTGAATGGGTTCTGGAAACTCATGAGAAAGGAATTTGCTACAAAAGCATTTTAGCAGAGAGTAGTGTATTTTCTTAGCAAGGTAGGTCAGTAGGTGTTGTACGAGGCCACTTGTTTGTTCCCGGCTGTGCAGTCCCAAAACAACTACACAGAATGTATTAATTAAATCACTGCTTGGCCTATTAGCTCTAGCTTCTTATTGGCTATCTCTTACATCTTAATTTAACCCATTTCTATTAATCTGTGTATCACCACATGACTGTGGCTTATCTACAAGGTTCCCACACATCTGTTCCTGGTGGAGGCTACATGGTGGCTCCCTGACTCTTCTTTCTCCCAGCGTTCAGTTTAGTCTCCCTCCTCCTCCCCCTTACCTCTGTTCTGCCCTGCTATACGTCCAAAGCAGTTTCTTTATTAATCAATGGTAATCACAGCATACAGAGGGGAATNTCTTAATTTAACCCATTTCTATTAATCTGTGTATCACCACATGACTGTGGCTTATCTACAAGGTTCCCACACATCTGTTCCTGGTGGAGGCTACATGGTGGCTCCCTGACTCTTCTTTCTCCCAGCGTTCAGTTTAGTCTCCCTCCTCCTCCCCCTTACCTCTGTTCTGCCCTGCTATACGTCCAAAGCAGTTTCTTTATTAATCAATGGTAATCACAGCATACAGAGGGGAATCCCACATCAAGTAAGCTCCACTCTAATTGCTGACTCCTCAGACTTTCTGAACTTAGGTCTCAAAGGAGTGCATATTAATCTGTGGAATCATAAGTCTTGCCTGGTATTGGCACCTGAATATGCATTTTTCTCCCTGAAATGCGTTTGACTGCCCTTGAAACTGGAGGTGGTGGATTAGTCATCCTTAATAATAAAAAGTTGTACTTTGATGCACATTCTACTTTCATATCTTATAAGGATTTGCTTTCTTTTATGATGTATACCACATTGTTCCTGGAGTCCAGGGAGACAGGAAGAAGGCACCCGCCCCAGGAACTGGAGTTGACCAAGTTATAAGCCATGATCGGTTTGGGGAACCCAACTTGGGTTCTCCCTGAGTACAGGAAGTGCTCTTAACCGCTGAGCCATCTCTCTAGCCCTTGGAATCTTTTGTGCTCAAAAATACTGTAAAGGCATGCTAAAGCCATAAATCACATGACCAAAGTAAGCACAGCTGGGCGAACTTTAAGGCGTGCTTCTGTAACACATGTTTGTTGAGAGTTGTAATGAGTTTTTCTCTGTCTCGCCAGCCAGCTCGCAAAGAATGACATGGAGACTTTTATTAATTATGAAAGCTTGGCCTACAGCTTAGCCTTGTCCTCAGCTCATCTAATTAAATTAACCCATTTATTTTCATCTATGTTCTGTCACATGTCTTTGCTACCTTATCTCTCCATGCTGCCCACACTACTTCCTCCACATCACCACACCTAGATTTTCCTCCTTTTCTCTCTCCAGAAATCCCACCTGTACCTCCTACCTAGCTATTCACCGTTCATCTTTTATTACACCAATCGCAGCAATACACTTTCACACAGCGTACAAATATCCACCACAGAGGGAGATTCCTGGTACAGGCTTCATTCTTGGTACCATGGCGTCATTTTGAAAATTGAGTTCTAACAGAAAACTTCCTAGGGATTGATAATAATCTTTTCAATGTTCATAACTGGATTTTTTGTTTAAAATTCACACATTAAAGTCTTAACAACTTCATTAATTTTTTTTCCTGAAAAGTACTTGTCATTCTGCTCATAGAGCATTCAAACGGTACTGATACTGAGACAAAAAAAAATATGATCACATTTTTACTTAAGAATATGAGAGTGAGGCGTGGTGTCTCACTCACTCCAGTAATCCCACATTCTAGAACCTAAGGCAGGAGAGCCACAAGTTTGATGCCAGCCCTAGCTACAGTAAGATTCCAGGTCTCAAAAACAACCAAAAAGTATGCCTTAGAGCAGCTGAAGGCTAATGTTTCACCTTCTGAGTCTGAACTCATGAAAGCAAGATGCTGTACCCTCATCTGTTCCCTGTATATTGGTTCAGATACCTTTTCTGACTCCTGTAAAAAGTTATGTGTTGCTATCCTTAGGCTTAGCCTATTTCATTATTTTGAAAACAGTGTGACTGAGCACTTTGAATTTCAAGTTGCCATTTTTGTCACTAGGCTTCCTGGAGACTCACGAACAAGAATAGGATTCATGACTTTTGACAGCACTATTCATTTCTACAATTTACAAGAAGGATTATCACAGCCTCAGATGTTGATTGTATCTGATATAGATGGTAAGCATCAGGGTAATCTGTGTAGCTGTGCTTTGGAGTAGGGTCAACTAGACTTTAAGTTCCATCTTGTCACATGCTGTTAGCATGACTTGGTGTACCTTGACATTTGTTTAAAATAGCTGTTTTCTTTGAAATGCTTGATTTTAAGTTTGTGTGTGTGTTGGATGTGTATATATGGAGTATATGTGTTTACTAAGGCAGAATTATAATACATATAGCGAGTGTCCTTGTAGAACCAAAACATGCTACTTTATAATGTCCTCTTGACTGTGTCCTGATGAAATGTTTTTTTCCCCTGTAGATGTTTTTCTGCCCACACCAGATAGTTTGCTTGTGAATCTATATGAAAGTAAAGAGGTGAGAATAATTTGTTTTCTCATATCAAGACTCTTGTTACATTAGCTGTTTCCCTTTTTAACATTTGTTTAGTGGTCCATTGCTGTCAGACACCATAGGGAGCATCTGCCAAGTCCTTCCTGCTCAGTCCCCAGAGATGGAGTTGCCTTGCTTTACTCTGGAATGTTTTAGAGAAGAAAACTACCTTGCCTTCTTAGTAATTCAACCTTTAATCTTCCCTCAGCTTATAAAAGACTTGTTGAACGCATTACCAAATATGTTCCTCAATACCAGAGAAACACACAGTGCCCTTGGACCTGCACTTCAGGCTGCCTTCAAGCTAATGTCTCCCACGGGTGGCCGAGTATCTGTATTTCAGACACAGTTACCTTCCCTGGGGGCGGGACTTCTGCAGTCCAGAGAGGATCCAAATCAGAGGTCAAGTACCAAGGTATTACACATTAAGTTTTTGTATCTTAACCACTGGTGTTTTCTTCCTCCCAAGGGCTGAAGTTATCCATTTCCTCCTCTTTGCTTCATTATCAGTAATAAAACCAAAAAGAATTTAAGCCAGATTGCCTTTATTTAGGGGATTGATGTATTCTTCTTCTTATTTAGTTAGCAGAACATAAAATTTGGTCTGAAGAATGGCACAGTGGTAAGAGCCCTGGGCGTGCACGCCTGCTTTACCAATTCCAACGTTGGATGTGGTGGCTCACATCTGTAGTTCCAGCAGTTCTGTGGCTCGGGGTGGCACGCGTGCACTCACATATGAACTGGATAAATGGATTTTTTAATGTTTAGAAGCGCACCTTTTATTTACAGATGAATAAAGTAGTGTCTTGCCAAAGGTTGAATGGCTATTTAATGATAAAGTTATGGCTTGGTTTTTAGTCCCCAGTATCATTTCTGTTATATAAATGAAAAACTTAATTAAGCTGTTATAATTTAACATGCTTATGAATAAACTTTTAGATTACAGAGGGAATACCAATCATTGTCTGAAACTCAGTAGAGAAAAATGTAAGCCTTCAGTAGTCTCACTATCCAGGCATTAATGCTTAGTTAACATGCACAAACTAATGTAATTTGTCTTCACTCACATAGACTATGGTTTTGCTCTGGCCTTTTTCATTGTGATTTCTGAGATCCCCAGAACTCTAAGGTATCTATGAGTGAGTAAATGTGAAAGTACTCAATTAACTGTTCAGTAGCTGGGGGGACTCATTAAGCCTTCCTTATCCTGTTAGCAACAGGATACCATAATATCCTGGAGCACTCACTCTGGAGCCAGCAGATGTGCCTCAGTGTTCTATCTGTGAAAGATACATAATGAAAACCTTATGGGTGTGTATTATGAGCATTGAATCATTCATCTTATATAAAAATCCAAACCAGTGTGCCATATAGGGCTTTTCCCCCACTAGGGGTGAAGGTGAGGGGTTTTCACTTGGTAGCCCAGGCTGGCTTTGAAGACTCAGTTCTCCTACCTCAGCTTCCAAAGTGCTGGGGAAATGGTCTGAGCCATGGTGCGTTGTTGTAAACACTAGGCTTTATTACTGTTGGAAATCTGGACCCATACTCGGTTGGTTGGTTGGTTGGTAATGGAATAAAGTAAATATCTCCTTTCTTGTTATAAGAGACATTACTATGTGTATAACCAAAGGCTCTTACCTTGTGATCTGTTGGCTTAGGTGGTGCACCATCTTGGCCCTGCAACTGATTTTTATAAGAAACTTGCTTTAGATTGCTCAGGACAGCAAACTGCAGTGGATCTGTTCCTTCTAAGTTCACAGTATTCTGACCTTGCTTCTTTAGGTAAGAAGATGTTATTGTGTTACCTACTTAAAGATTTCTAACATATAATTAAAGCTGTGCCCTTCAGTAAGCATCCTTAGTCCTGGGGGGGGAGGAAGGCACGTGGATTACATAGGTAGTGTGTATGACATTTACCAGTGAACTTTACAGCCTGATACCGAAAAGAATGCTTTGTAGCATGAATCCTTTCGCTATTCTGCTAAACAGTAAACATCAGTGCCTGTTGTGTTTTGTGTTTCAGACTTCAGGTCTATCTGATTCCTGTCCATGTTGGACTTTGTCAGAATGGTGTTTTCATAACGTGGAATGTGTGTACTTGTTAGACAGTAGTTTATGGTGACTTGTCTAACTAATACTTAATGTCTTTCTCTCTAAAGCGTGCATGTCCAAGCACTCTGCAGGGTGCATATTCTACTATCCATCTTTCCACTCTACTCATAATCCTTCACAAGCAGAGAAGTTACAAAAAGACCTCAGACGGTACCTCACTAGGAAAATTGGATTCGAAGCTGTTATGAGAATAAGATGTACTAAAGGTATGGACTTGTGAGAAGTGTGTGGTCCATTACACTCCTGTGTTAGGCTGTCAGCGCTCCCAGACCCGTGGGGTGGCTGTTCATCACAGAGAACTTCCTGTTAGATCCAGCAAAATCCTGTTTGAAATATAGTTATTGAGTGATCATAGACCAGTTCCATTAAATAACTAGAATAAGTGGATAAAAGCAAAATCTTCATTTATGCAAGAAAGCAGGAGGAAAGCACACACTAGAAGTTATTCGAGAGCGACAGTGAGAACAAGGAAAGGTCGCTCCTCTAACAGCCATTTAGTTAGTGACTTCCTTGGATTATGTGAGTGTTTATGTCAGACTCTCATCTTAAATCCAAGGTAAGGAACCCTCGGCTTCTTAATTTTGCATATTACATTTCTGTCTGAGCTGGACCTGCATGTAGAATATGATAGTAAGGTTAGATATAAATGTAGTATAAGTAGGACCTAGGCTCCCTCTATAGAACTTGCACTGTTTAGTTAGAACCTCTTCCTAGAGTCCGCCCTCATTCTGTAGTTACGCAGGGATGCTACCCACTGAGCAGCAGCTTTAGCTGACGGTGAAGATGCTGCCCTTGCTTGTCTTTATGCCAGTTCTCTCTTCCCCAGGTCTGTCAATGCACACTTTCCATGGCAACTTCTTCGTCCGGTCCACTGACTTGCTCTCTCTTGCCAACATCAATCCCGATGCTGGGTTTGCAGTGCAGTTGTCAATTGAAGAGAGTCTGACAGACACTTCCTTAGTGTGCTTCCAGACAGCCCTGCTATACACATCAAGCAAAGGTATGTTGTCAGAACTGAAGCACCTGTAGCCCTCTTCCACCTCACTTTTAGTAAAGAGGAGGAAAAGAAAGATATGCAATGACAGTAATGGCATTTGTACTAACTGACAAAATATATATGTTCTGTTTCTTTCTCTTTTTAACTCACATTTGAATTTTATACCTTAAAATGGATTTATTACTATTTATCTGTGTGTGCATGTGTGAGTTTATATACACCACATGCAAACAGGAACTCATGGAGGCCAAAAGAGGGTGTTGGATCTCCTGGTCCTAAGAGTTACTAGTGGTTAGGAGCCAGTATATGGCTGCTGGGACTCAAACCCAGGTCCTCTGCAAGAACAGTAATCACATTTAACCGCTGAACCATCTTCCAGCCCCAAATAACACACTTGAAAATATTTTATCACATTTATTTATTTACTCTGTGTGTACATTGATAGGCAGACATGCCACAGTGTACGTGTGTAAGCCAGAAGACAACTTATGGAATCAGTTCTTTCTTTCATAAGTAGGTCCCAGAGCTCAAACATAGGTCATCAAGCTTGATGGCAAGCGCCTTTACCTGCTGAGCCATTTCATGGGCCATGTGATTTCCTTAATTTGTGGAAAATTCATGTTTAGCATCATGTGTTTCTGTCAGGCATGGTGACCTTCTACTGTCATTGCACTGCTGCCTAGAAATAGAGAACGTCCGTGAGGAAGGCCTTCGTTTCTTCCTTGACAGTCCACAGTTTTTCATATTTTAATCGATGGAGTATAACTAGAACAATAATGAAGGTAAACTAGAAAACTCTGGAGAGATGGCGCAGCAGTTAAAGCACTTGCTGCTTCCATAGGTTGGGTTCTGTTCGCAGCATCCGCATAGGGCAGATCACAGCTGCCTGTTTCTCTAGCTCCCTGGGACGCAACGCCCTTTTCTGGACTCCAGAGGCGCATACACACTTACATGTACAGATGTACATATACTGTAATTACAAATAAAATCTGAAAAAATCAAACAAGCTGGAAACTAGCATTCAACTATATGTAAGATACATGTTCATAGTTTACAGGGTTGGAGACTTTTCTTAAGATGTATTTATTTTATGTGTGTGAATATCTTGTCTATATGTATATGTATGTATGTGCAGCCTGTGTAGGCCAGAGAGAGAACTGATTTCCTACGACTGGAGTCACAAACAGTTGTGAACTGCCATATGGGTGCTGGAAACTGAACCTCTGTCCTCTGAAAGAATTGCAGGTGTTCTTGTCCTCTGAACTGTCAGTCCAGTCTCTGGAGAATATTGTATTTGAAACATGCTAATTAGACTGGGGGTGGGGGTGTAGCTCAGCAATAAAGTGCTTACCTAGCATTTATGAGGACCTGGGTTTAATCCCAAGCACCAAAAATAATAAAAATAAGACACTCAGAACATATTAATTATAAAGCCTTTTCTGTTTCAGAATGTTATTGATGATTTAATCTAGCCAAATCAGTAACTTGTGTGAAATTGTGATCTGTTTGCTTTCTTTCCTAGCCTAGTGTGCTTTAATGGCATGTTCCATTTTATTAGGTGAACGGAGAATTAGAGTGCATACTCTGTGCTTGCCAGTGGTGAGCTCACTCGCAGATGTGTATGCAGGCGTGGACGTGCAAGCTGCTATCTGCCTTCTGGCTAACATGGGTGAGTAACATGAAAGAGCAGGTGAAATATGCTTGTCTAACCTTAAAAAAAAAACTGGGGCTTTTTTTCTACTTTTTTTAACTTCAGAAACCCATCAATTAATTAAAAAAGCATTTAATGCATTTTCATTTATTATAGAATGAATTAGGCTGTTCTTATATTTTAAAAATAATTTCTAATTTAAAATCTACTAGGAGGGGTTGTGATTTGTAAAAACCAGGGATCTCCTTCGACTAATGTGTAAGCTGTCACATGTCCACACAGTTGAGTATCACTCAGGAAAGAGCTGCCAGACAGTTAAGCAAGTGTGGCTTTCAAAGGCGTTATGCTAAGTGACACAAGGTGTCCACTCAGGAAAGAGCTGCCAGACAGTTAAGCAAGTGTGGCTTTCAGAGGCGTTATGCTAAGTGACACAAGGTGTCCATGTGATATTTAGTAAAGGGGACATTCATATGATGGGGACTAGATGACCAGGATGGGGCAGAGAGAGAACCTTACTGCAAAGGAGCCCCAAAGGGAATAATTTTGGGGTAATGAAACTGCCGTGGATGTTTATTGTGGTTGTGGTGACATGTCTACATTTGATGCATAACTGACGTAGGACTGCGCTCGGAAAAGTGTGTTTTACTCTAAGCTTAAAGAAGCCGTCAGTAATTAATACATTCCTTAGGGGTTGATTTTAATGTGTCTCTTTATGAATAAACAGACATGCAGTGAGCCTTGCTGTTTTCCACATAACACTGGAGAAATCAGCTATCATTACTAACTTGGAGCACAGTTATAATAGCACTTACAGAAAGACCTCCTTTTCCTTTCCACACTTCATTTGGCATTACTAGGGTTTGAACCAAAGACTCAAGGATTGTGTCATTGGCCCATACCACCCCTCCTCCAGGATTTGTGTGTGTGTGTGTGTGTGTGTGTGTGTGTGTGTGTGTGTGTGTGATATCTGAGAGAAGAGAGTACTTACTTACTGGGATCTAGTGGCTGAGTACCCTCTCGCTTTGCAGCTGTGGATCGCTCGGTGTCATCAAGCTTGTCGGATGCCAGGGATGCCCTGGTGAATGCTGTGGTGGACCCCCTGTCCGCCTACAGTTCGGCGGTGTCAAGTGTGCCACGCTCCACCCTGACAGCACCAAGCTCGCTCAAGCTGCTCCCCCTCTATGTTCTGGCGCTTCTCAAACAGGTAGTTCTCTATATTTCATAGCTGACAAGTCTCTTACAAGCTCTCAGGTGAATGAAGAAGTTAAACTGATGTTTTTAATAGAGAATTATGTACTTTGGTGTTGTAAGACTTTTGAAAAATAGGGGAAATGAGTGGAATACGGAGGTGTGCAGACGCGCCATGACCCTTGTCAAAGCCTAAGTTCTTTTTCCTTGATTTGAATTATGAAATGGTCAGAGCCCACCCTCACATGTGCTCCCGGAAGAGACGCTGAGCTAAGGTCTACCGCTTACTGAGTGTCTCTCCATTGTTTGTCCCTGTTAAAGGTGTTGTATTTGTGTCATCTTAGTTCACTTTATAGAAACCTAGCAGAGTTTTCCTTACAAGCACAGGGTAGTTAGAGAAACTGATCTACTTCCTTACCTATTAAATAAATATTGGCTGAGTCTTGAATCCCGACAGTCGGTTTTGCTGTTTACTTCTTTCATGTGTCTTTTTCCTTGCAGAAAGCATTTAGAACAGGTACAAGCACACGCCTGGATGATCGTGTGTATGCCATGTGCCAGATGAAGTCTCAGCCGCTTGTTCATCTAATGAAAATGATTCATCCCAACTTATACAGGATAGACAGGTTGACAGATGAGGTATGCATTTGTCTTGATGTTCTGCCTAAGGTGATAGGTATTTTCAGTAGTTTTTCATTCTCTTCTTCCTCGTGGTGGTAAACATTCAAGTAATGACTTTTAGAGATCTAGGTTCACGATAGGATGTTCAGATGCTATCAGCCAGTGGGTAGAGTGTTTAAAAATAGTTTCCTGTGAGAAGTAACTTGTCATGCGGTTGGTTTTAATGTTTAATTCATAGCTAAGTTACAGAGTGATCTCCATTTGTATTTTGTAGCGATTGGCTGCTTATGATATGACCAGATACAGTATTAGTTACATAGTAAAGCACATCTGTTTTCCAATAATAATGGTAATGCACAGCTGTATAGTCTCTTTATTCTTCTTCATGTTCAAGCTGTATTCTTTGGGACTAGTATTCGTCCCATACATAGTATCATGTTGTTAGGGAGAATGTACAACACAGCAGTCAGCTGAGAGGGAAGGAAATGAAGCATTTATATTTTATATAAATTTATATTTTATATAAATTTATATTTTCACATTTTTACTTTTTAGATTTGAACACCTTCATTCTACTGTAAAACCGTGGCACACATTCAGTGTATTTTCATTCTCTAAAATGTGTCATAGATGAGTGTTTTACAGAGGTGGTAACTGACTCCTCCAGGCTGATGACAGCAGTGGTATGCTAGATGACTCACTGAATTCTGCCTTTTCCTTTCAGGGTGCCATACATGTTAATGACAGGGTAGTACCTCAACCACCGCTTCAGAAGCTGTCTGCAGAGAAGCTGACCAGAGAGGGAGCTTTCCTCATGGACTGTGGCTCAGTAAGCACCGCTGCTGACAAAGCTATGCTCTGACTGCAAAGTGTACACACAGACTAGCCTTGGTACTGCCCGGCACACAGGGACACGAGGAGTCCCTGACTGGCCTGGGAACCCAGTTTACTTTAGACTCTATATTTGGACATCAATTAATATAATTAATAGTAAATTATGGAATTATATGTATTCAGAGTAGAAATTCTACCATCAGAAACTTTATCATCAGAATCATAAAATTCAAATGGACCTCAAGAATTTCCCTTGTGGTTCAGCTTCTGTCCATTGCCAGAAATTCTACTGACGGCTGGAGGTTAGAGAAGTGACTCCCTGCTCAGGAGTGGTGGAAGGGGTGACCAGTAGTCCAGATACGCCTAAACAGCCACAGAGCTCACAAGGTGAAGTAGAAAGAGTAATTAGGAGCCAGATAGTCTTATTAAGGGAGTACATTCCTATTAGGGAAATAAATGAAGGGGGCTGGGAAGATGATGGCTCACTGGTTAAAGAACACTTAACCAGAAGACCCTGGGTTGGTTCCCAGCAGCCACATGGCAGCTCCCAACCATCTATCACTCCAGATCCAGGAGCTCTGACATCCACTTCTGGCCTCTGGGGACACTGCACACAAGAGGCATGCATACATGCTCATAGGCAAAATACTAATATACGTAGAAAAATATTTTTTAAAGTTTTAAAATTTTCATTTTATGTGTATGTGTATTTTGCCTGTATACTTGCACATGCACCACATGCGTGCCTGGTGTCTGAGAAGGTCAGAAGAGCATTGGCTCCCCCTGGAGCTGGAGGTATGGATGGCTGTGAGCCCCCATGGCATTGCTGGGCACCAGACCTGGGTTGTCTGCAACATTCACACATCTCTTGACCACTGAGCATCTCTCCAGCCCCCAGATAAATACATCTTAAGTGAAGCCTTGAACTGTAAGCAGAGAAGATAGAAGTGCTTTTGATTTTCAGAACTCGGTTCACAATGTTCTCATTATATATCCCCTTTTATGTTTGTTAGCTTTTGTGTTTGAGACAGTGTAAATGACCTCTTTTATGTATGATAACTGAGAGAATTAGTTGTAATGGATTTTTTATTAGAGAATTTAATATTCTGTTGCTCCCCACCCTCTTTGTTTTTTAGGTTTTTTACGTTTGGATTGGCAAAGGCTGTGACACTAACTTTATAGAGAATGTGCTTGGGTGCCCTGATTTTGCAGCAATACCACAGAAAATGGTCAGTGGATTTTTGTGTGTGGATTTTGGTCAGTTTCTTGATGAGAGGTAAACAAATGTCTATTTACTCTGGATAGGACACTGATGACAGACAAAATTATCAGTTTCATCCAAGCCAGTTTGGTGAACAAGTGAATTTATTGGGCCTCCTTATAGGAACATGGGTGAGGGATTACACACAGAAGTGTGGGTGACTCAAACACAGCTGACTTTCCACCTCATGGGTGATAGTCTTAGGAGAGCTTACTCATGGAACCCTTCAGTTACCTGCCTCTCGTTTTCTTTGTTACCTACAGCTGGGAGGCAGGAGGGGGCGTGGGTACCCTTCCTCCCCTGAGGAAGTGCTAACAGACTCATTGGTATTAGCATAGACCTAATTTACCATAGTATTGTTCCACCTGTCTTGTTTCTGTGACTTCAGACCACGGTTATCTCTCCTCACTGATGGAGATAGAATGATCATAGCATGTGTTAGGCCTGGAGGCAGTAACTTTATGTCAATGGTTTTTATAGTATTAAGTTTTATCATATATATATATGTTTTTTTTTCATTTTAGCATAAATGTTGTGTGATGTTTGCCTTTTCTTCTCTCACAGCCCCCTTCTTTTTTCAAACTGGGTTTCCCTGTGTAGTCTTGGCTAACTTGGGACTCAGTCTAGACCAGCCTGGCTCCAGTTGACAGTCTCCTGTTCCCGTGTGCTAGGATTATAGGTGTGTGCTCTGGCATCTGACTTAGTTTACCAGTTACACTCAGTGTTGTGCAGACACTGTCAGCAGCTGTGGGAGCACATGTTGCTGGATGTGCAGCCTGAGGACTTCGTCTCAGGGCTCTGCTTAATACAGCTGCGATTCTCATTTTTTGCCACACACAAGAATGTCAGCATCAGTCAGTGTGAAGCAGACTTGGGAGTTTGGAAGAAGGGGCTTTAACAGGACTGTAAATGTGAGCACTAAGGGGAGGAGAGCATTCCGGAGAGAAGAGCAGTGCCTGCATCCCGGCTGGTGTCCAGCGCGGCAGTGCCCGCAGCTCGGCTGGTGGCCAGCATGGCAGTGCATCTCAGCACCTGCTCTCCACACTCAGGAAGCTGCTGAAGTGACGTTGTTTAAAGGATTTCTAAGGAGCCCCTCCTCCTGTGAGACTATAGGGTTGTTTGTGAGAGACACTAGAAAATAAGGTCAAAACTGGGCGGATGGAGTCAAAGAAATCATTACTAGAACAGACCACAAAGAGGGAAAGACATGTTTTGACTGGATGCCAAGTTCATAATCTTTTGCGGTACTCTCCAAAAGGTGTATACTTGCACTCAGAAGAGAGTAAGGTTAAACTCAAATGTCATATACCCTTTGGCCATTAAGCATGTTTTGTGATTTCTGACCATACATATTTGAAATAATCGCTGTCAAAAGGAAATGTAGTGTCCATGGGTATCTTAGGTAACCCTCTTGGTTTTTTTGAGACAGGGTCCCTGCATGTAGTTCAGCTGTCCTGGAGCTCACTGCGTGTTCCAGCCTGGCCTTGAATCTTGTACAGTTCAGTCACCATACCACGCTTAGTGTCCACGCAGATTTCCTTAGCTTAGATTGAACTTCTTGACTCTGAGCTGACAGGAGGCAGAGCTGGGCTCCAGGGAGGCCCTTCTCCCTTCTCTCTTCTTTCAGCTTTCCCTCTCCATCCTGCCTCAGCATCACCAGTGTCTAACTTCAAAGCGTTTCCATCACCTCTCAAGACAGAACCTTTCTGTCCAGCTACTCCCCTTCCTCCCTGGTAGCTATCAGTCTACATTTTAGTTACAATTTTGTCTGTGCCCAATGAGTCATAAATAGAGTTGTACACTACCTGGCTTTTCCGTCATGTCTGAGACAGAGTCTGGACAGCTGGTAATGCTACCATAAGTGTTATTTCTCAAGTACATGAACAGACAAAGGATTCCTTGAAATATGCTGCAAGGACAGCCCCAGGCAAGTTCCCAGAGGGGATGCATGACTGAGCGGTGGGCCTATGTCTCATGAGCCATTTTTACAGGGCTCATGTCTGTAGAATGGGCATCTCACTGTCGTGTCCATTATTAAGTTTTACAGGGTAGGTTGTTTTCCTTGAGACTCTTAACGATCATGATCGTTAGGAATTAAGCCCCAGGTGCCAATATGACCATAAGTTGCTGGGGGTCAGGATTGTTGAAGGGTGAAAATTTCTCCTTTCATTTTTGACTTTCTTTAGCCAGATGTAATAGTGTACACCTACAATTGTAGCATTTGAGAGGTGGGTGCAGGAGATCAGGAGTTCGACGCCAGCCTGACTATATCCCATCTAAGAAAACAACAAAACAAAAAACATCCAAAAAAAAAAGTCAGATGTGATGGCACACATCTTTAATCCCAGCTCTAGGGAGGCAGAAACAGGTGGAGCTCTGTGAGCCCAGTGCCAGCCTGGTCTACAGAGAAAGTTCTAGGCCAAAGAGTTCCAGGTCTACATAGTGAGGCTGTCTCAAAAACAAAACACCAAAAAAGAAAAAAAAAAAACAAACACATCTAAAAATTTGATTTAAAAAAATTTAAGTTTTGACATGAATTACATCTGTGATAATTCAACAGTTCCATTTGTTTTACTGTGTAAGGCATGCTTTAGATTGTTCACTGGGCTTAGGCCTTGAAAAGAAGAATGAGCTATTCCTCACCCCATGTACAATAGCCAAATACACACATACATACACTGTTAAACTTTTAGGTCATTTAAATAAGCCATAGTTCTAAAATACAGTTACAATCTACAGTTTAAAAACTTCAAGAATTAAAGATGGAGGCTGGGTCAACTGTTAAAAGCATTTACTGTTCCTCTAGAGATCCGTTTGTAATGCCCACTGTGAACAAGGCATGCAGGCAAAACACCTGTATACATAAAATAAGTAAACCTTTTCTTTTCCAGTCAGGCCCAAGGAGGGAACTTTTCTTTTTTAGTTACTTATGTGTGAGTGTTTTGCCTGTATGTATGTCTGAACCATGTGCATGCCTGCCTGGTGCCCATGGAGACCAGAAGAGGGTGTTTGATCACCTGAGAGTGGAGTTCCAGAATGTTGTAAGTCGCCATGTCAGTGCTGGGAATTGAACCTGGTCATCTGGAAAAGCTGGGAGTGCTCTTAACCACTGAGCCATCTCTCCAGCCCTCCTTAAAATAAGTAAATCTTTAAAAGAAAAAAAAGTATCAAATGGAATTCTCAGAATGTGATTTTTCTAAGTTATGTGAAATTTTAAGGTGGATCTGGAGTTTAGTGATAGCCCTCTTCATTTACACATTGCCTTTGGAGAAGCAGGGAGCTGAAGGTCCCAGTGCGCACCAGTCATTGCTTTACTGATTGTCTAGAATACTCCAGGAGGCAGGTAAAATAGCATCAGTAGACTTACCAGCAAACAACCTTTTTTCTCCTACAACTAAAATTTCCTTCCTGTGGTTGCTCCTATTGGAGCTAGGGGCAGAATGCAGGCTTATGATTGGCTGCCTGGAAGCCTCGGTTCCAATTCTGCCCCATCTATTTACCAGATGGCAAAGGTTGGAAATCACACGCTGTATGATGCGCTAGATTATTTTCCTCCAAAAAACTACATTGTGGATGCATGCATGAAAACCTCTGTGTATACATGTGCATGTGGTTAAGTGCTGTGTTGTTCCAACCGTTCTACTGTGTTTACTAAAAGGAACTGCCGCCTGAAGAGGGAAGAGCATGTTCAACATGTGTGTTTGTGTTTTCTAATTATATTTCTTTTACCAGACGCATCTTCCAGAGCTAGACACGCTTTCATCGGAGAGAACTAGATCCTTTATAACGTGGCTTAGAGACAGCCGCCCACTAAGCCCTGTCCTTCACATAGTAAAGTAAGTCTTCTGTAACTTTATGATGGCATCATCTTTCCTATGCTTCTCCTCAAATTTCAGGACTTTGTGGTGGTGCAGGTGTGGCTGGATTAACCTCTTGTGTGTTCCGTTCCACATCGTCATTTCTACAGTGTACATGTATCCTTTGTAATAATATATATGCTTAGGTAAATGCTGTTTTCTGCCTTTCAGAGATGAGAGTCCTGCCAAAACAGAATTTTTTCAGCATTTGATTGAAGACCGCACGGAGGCTGCGTTCTCTTACTATGAGTTTCTGATTCACATTCAGCAGCAGATTTGTCAATGAAGTCCACCAGAGTATGTCAGGGTGAACGCTCCACAGCCAGAGAAGGAAAGCACGACCCATAGAGAAGCACAGGAGACTGACGCGAGGTGCTAGAAGACAGGACGCACATCGCTCTGTCTGAGGCTCGGGCCAGAGATGAAGGGGAGAGGGCCTGGGTCCTCCAGACAGTGCTGATCCATCCAGCGCGCCCGAGTTGGTCTCTGCCTGTGTCCAGGAGTGCAGCAGTACAGCTCTTCTGCAAGCCAGCAGACTCGGGCTGTGTGGGGTAACGCGGCATATTCTAAACTAGGGAAAGTCATCTTCTTACAATTAACAGAACATTTCTGACGTGAGCTCCAACGAGAGATCCAAAGGGCAGTGGTTCTGCGTCTCTTGTTCGTATGGATTATTTTACAGGAACAATTCATAGTCATGAAGTGAATTCAGCGTTTTCCCTGGAAAGGACTAGAGTTTCAGTACATGAGCTATAGAAAAAGTCTATATAATGTACATAAGTGTTACATTTGTAAAGAAAATGTAAAATGTAACTAAGAACATGAATTGCTAAACTGTGCTGCATTGTTGGATGACAGCTCTTCGTCAGTTAAGGAATGAGGTTGACTAATGCATATTATGTATGAACTGAGTCCACACAAGAAACACGAAGCTCTTTGTAATTCTGTTAAATCTTTTATGTGGATTTATTTATGATCAGCCTACTAATTAAAAATATTTTGCTTGACAGTTGGTTTGTTTCTCTGTTTGTGGAGGGTTTTTGGTTTTGATGAGGATTGGTGATTTTTTTTTTAAACAGGAATCTTGACTTTACCGCTTGGAGAAGATGCAATCCCGAGTTGCATTTATCAGTAAATCTGTACATCATCATTAGTTTGTAGACACCACCAGGTGGTGACTGTTTGTACTTAAAACATGATGTTATTTTCCAAATACATTTAATGACTAAGCATAATCTATCTCATTTAGATTAAGGATTTTTTTCCCTACCTATTTGTAAAGAGAAATTTTCATGTGACTTTCCTTTTTAATTGACTTGAAGATCTTATTGAACTCTGAGAGATTTTTGTTCTGATCAAACTCTGTCATTCACAGTAGATTATTTGCTATGAAAATTGATGATTGTGAAGTGGAATTTTCTTTTATGCACTGTGAAAATCCCTGTTGGTAAATGTTGGGAAAAAAAATCAGACTCTTGGCATGTGTGACTTTTCCTGGGCTTCTAACTTTGTAGGTCTCTTTTCTTTCTGTTTTTTCAGAACAAAATGCTTTTGTTTTGATTCTGGTTTGGAAGGTGATGTAGACTACGAAGAGGCAGATTTTGAAGAGATAAAGACCCAGCTGGCAGCAGTGGTGATCTGAAGCTCATAGCTGCACCACTTTGGTGAAGTTCCCGGCCTTTTCTTTCTGAGAATAGCCATCATCTCAGGAGACAGCACCCCGGGGTGCCTGCTTTTCCCCACAGATAAACACAAAAGCACTCTCTCCCACCCCCTGGTGGAAGTGAGTTTAAATGACTCACCCTAATGGGTGGCAGAGCTGTACTAGAAACTGTTCTCCCCACCCACAGCCCCCACAGGACTCCGCTTGTCTCTGCACCCAGCTACCCTGCTGTCACCGTCACCACCAAGGAGCTAACTGCGGTTCCCTAAGGACAACTAAATGCTGTTGTTCCATTACTTTCTGTTTGTGTTATCATTTATCATGTATTGCTGTGTATGTGCGTGTGAAGGAGAATAAGTGTGTGGAGCTGAGAACAGTGGAAGTTACTTCTCTCCGTCCACTCCGGCCTTCATGCTTTCGTGGTAAGAGCTTTGATCTGCTGAGCCATCTCTGTCCCCATAGAATGAAAGTGTGGCATTTCTACTTCAAGACGAATGTTTGTCTTAGTGAACATTTGTTATTTATTTTAAAAATTACTAAATCACTTAACTTATCACAAGGCAAAAAAAGAAACCCCGTAACCACAGTTCTCAACATGTAGGTATTCAGCCCTTTGGCGGTCGAATGGCCCTTCCACAGGGATCCCGTATCAGATATCCTGCATGTCAGATATTTACGTTATGATTCATAACAGTAGAAAATTACAGTGATGAAATAGCACAAAATAACTTTATGGTTGGGGGTCAGCACAACATGAGGAACTGTATTAGGGAGGTTGAGAACTGCTGATGGAAGGCGAGAATTGTGTCTCGTCTGTCAAGTGTGATGAGGGCTGGGAAGTTAAGCCAGGTGAGGCCGTTGTTCTCAGCTGTTTTAGATAGTAACAGAGGCCCTTCTGGACGGCACGCGAGTTGAAGGCCTAAAGCCTGGTGACTATTTGGGAAGAGAGCCGTCTGAGCAGTGGTATCCGAGTCAGTGAGTGACAGTTACCTTTGAGTCCCACTTGACTTTTCTGGAAAACTCCAGAATATCTGCAGAGAAGTGGGAAGTGTCTGGTACCTCCAAAAGAGCGAGGTTGCCCTGACTATTGGTGTTTAGCACGTGTGACAGGCAGGACCATGTCTGGTGGGCATGCCTGCAATCTTACGGTTAGGCGGGACCAGGAGGGCAAGGCCAGTCTTGTCTACAGAGTGAGACCCTGTCGTTAAGAGGAACACAAAGAGTGAAAAAGAACGTGGACTTTGTGTTTACAGATTCCAACGAGGTCAGAGGGCTGGTGGAATACATGGTCAGGACATAGGAGTCAGTTTTGAGTTTTGGATGGGGTCAAGTAATCGTCACAGGCAAGAGTGATGGCTCAGTGGTCAACAGCACCGACAAAGGGTGGCTCACAGCCCCTGCGATTCCAGGTCTAGGAGAAACTTGCTCTCTTCTGGCCTTCAAGTCACTGTATACATGTGGTGCACATACACACAAGCAGGCGCGTGTGCACACATACACATTTTAATGTCCATGACAAGAGTGCTGTAGACTGGGAGTAAACACTCATGCAGTTGGTTGTTTTTACTCTGCTCTTTGGGGAGCGGGGGTGGCAACTCCCAAATAAATACAGAGACTTTTCTTATGAATGCCCGGCCTTAGCTTGGCTTGTTTCTAGTCAGATTTTCTTAAATTATCTCATCTACCTTTTGCTCTGGACTTTGTCCTTCTGTATATCTCCCTTTCACTCTTATTCCGTGGCTGGCTGAGTGGCTGGCCCCTGGCATCCTCTCTCCTTGTTCTCGTGCTACTTGGTCTCTCCTCCCAGGTTTCTCCTATTTACTCTCTCTGCCTGCCAGCCCCACTTATCCTTTCTCCTGCCCTGCTATTGGCTGCTCAGCTCTTTAGTAGACCAGTCAGGGGTTTTATACAGGCACGGTAACACAGCTTCACAGAGTTAAACAAATGCAACATAAAGGAATGCAACACATCTTTGCATCATTAAAAATCCACAGCATAAACAAATGTGACACATCTTTAAATAATATTGTGCAGCACACTTGGGATGGCATCAAAGATAGAAGTTGGAGTCAGAATGGAAAGCTCCAGGCTTAAAGTGGATCCTCTGTTAATTACGAAAGTGTCCCTAAAGTGGCAGAAGTAAAGGACTGCAAGTGACAGGTATGACGCTGAGTGGTATGAGCTTGGGGAACCTGTAACAAACGAAGAATAATCTGGATTCCTACGGGAGGCATTCATGGGGATGGGAACCCAAACTACTCCTATGTGTACATTTTAGAGGCTTATACAATTTAGTTATAAGAACAAAATTATGCCACTTTTAGAAAAATGGCTGGAGTGGAAGATTGTGTTAAGTAAACCAGACTCAGACAAATACCACCTCTTTGTGTGTGTGTGTGTGTGTGCGCGCGCGTGCACGCGCACATGCTAAAAATAGCCATGACTAGGTTATATACAGTATATCTGGGAGTAAACACTTGGGATGTTACCAAAAATAGCTAGAGAGGAAGAGTGTGTGTATGTAGATATAATATTCAACACACATGTATGCATAAATGCACATGTTTGAAGCATGATGGCAGAAGGGAAATTTAGGAAAGAGGGAGACGACAGTGGAACAAAACCAACCACTTTGTACAGCAAATGTACACTAATTCTTTTAATACTTATTTTTAACTTTAGGTTTGCGGCTTTTGCCTGCATGTATGTCTGCACCATGTGTATGCACTAGGCATGTACAGTACCCACAGAGGCTAGAAGGCGGCCTCACATTCTGTGGCACTGGGGTTTTAGGCTGATGATCTAAGTCTTATCCTTGGGATCCACATGGTGGAAGGAGAGAACACGTTACTTCAAGTTGTCCTCTGACCTTCATATGTGTGCTGTGGCATGTGTGACTGCCCACCACCACCAAGTGTATACAAATAATACATATATGCTTAAAATTATGTCAAATTTAGGATGACAAGGGATGCCACACCACAGAAGTGGATGTCAGTAAGAGCGTGGAGTGAGGTGTTAGAATGTACATGAGGGACACTGATCCTGATGGTCTTTGTGAGACACCAACTGTTGAGCAAAGGGTGTGCTTGCCAGGAGCTCTCTTTTCCATTGAAACCGTCTGGGTTCCAAAACTGGGTGTGCAGCTGTAATCCCAGCACTTGGGACGTGGAGACAAGAAAATCAAGTGTTCAAGGTTATCCTCAGTGACTTGGTAAGTTCTGGACCAGCTTGGGCTATGTAATATTATCTCCAAAGGAAGGGAGGGAGGGAGGGAGGAAAGGAAGATGGAAGGAAGGAGACAAGATAGAGGTCTTAGGCTAGAATAGGAATAAAATTCCAGGGAGACATTTTTGTATGTCCATCCAATGTTTCTGCCATGGGCAGAGGCTTGACCAGAAACACACACTGTATTTTATTTATACATTAGTATATTTGCATGGATCAAACAGCATTAGCCATTTATTTTTACTTGCTTTTTTGTAGGTACTATGTAGCAGAGGGGGATAGCCCTGAATTTCTGATCCCCTATAGTCACGTCCTGAGTGACAGGATTACAGGTGTGCCTCACTACACCTGATTCCATAGGGTGCTGGAGATGGAACCTGGGGCATCATGAGCGCTAGGTGAGCATTTTACCAACCAAGTTACCTACCCCAGGCAACATCTGATAGTTTTTGTTGTTGTTTTTCTGAGACAGGGTTTCTCTGTAGCTTTGGAGCCTGTCCTGGAACTAGCTCTTGTAGACCAGGCTGGCCTCGAACTCAGAGATCCATCTGTCACTGCTGGGATTAAAGGTGTGTGCCACCACCACCCAGCCTGATACTTATTTAAGGATAAAACTGTTATAGTCATGAGACCAGAAAACACACAGATGAGGCATTGGTATGTTAAGGAAGCCATGAGGGCATTTGACATGTATTTCCCCTAAAAAGTTTTTTGAAAACAGAAAAATACAAAAACTCACCAAAAAGTTTAGCATTGAAAATATTATCCAGAGAGTCAAAAGTAACCAAGAAAAGGAAACAGTGGTCCACCAAGATGGCTCAGTGGATACGGTGCTTGCTGCTAAGCCTGGCGGCCTGAGTTCAGCCCTTGGGCTCATGTTCAAAGGGAGTGGAAGCACTTACACATTAGCTTGGCTCATGAGACAAAGACCTAAAATATAGGATGGTGGGAAAGTAGTTTGTGATTCCTTCCCTATGGCTCCTGCACCACCTGGAACTGCTGTCAGGCAAGGGTCTGGAGACATGGGTCTCTTGAAACAAGAATGTCCATTTTATTGTGTTCCAGGGCAGTTCTCCTTGACTAATGGCCATGCCCTAGCTCTTGGGATTTTTCAGCTGCAAGCCCACTAGAAACCACTCCCCTGCCACCAGGAGCTCACATGACGATCTTGGGCCCAGAGCAGCTGCAAGCACAGGAAAACAAGTTGTTTACTCCAGCAGGCGGGGGGG
>LOJH01006541.1:0-29159 GCA_001685095.1 Ellobius talpinus
AGACAGATAGACAGATAGACAGATAGACAGATAGATAGATAAAGAGTAAACACAAGGTAGTTCTGAGGCTGGTTTATTTAGCTTAACATTAAGACCTCCAGTTCCAGTTCTTCCCTATAAGTGAGTGTCATGACTTCATTATTCATTATGGCTGCATAAAATTCCATTTATCCATTAATATTTTAATTAGCAGCCAGGCTTCTTTCAGCTCCTGGCTATTGTGAATAGCTAAGCAATGAACTTGGATGTGCAAGTAGATACTTGTGATATGTTGACTTAAAGTCGTTTGGGTGGATACCCAGGAGTATCACAGCTTGGTCATATAGTGGTTTTTGTTTTCATGTTGTTTGTTTGTCCATTCATTTGTTTGGGAGAGTGTGCTGTTTCCATAGTAGCTGCACAGCTTTACACTCCCATGTGCAGCAAATACAGGCTCCCCTTTCCCCACATCCTCACTTGCCATTTGTTTCCTTTATGATAGCCACTCTGACTGGTATATGATGAGATCTCAAAGTGATTTTAATTTGCATTTCCCTAGTAGCTAAAGATGTTGAATGATTGTTCTTATCTTTATTGGCCACTTATATTTCTCCTTTTAAGGACTACTTATTCAGTTTGCTGTCATATTTATTAAGTGGGTGATTTGATTTTTTTTCCTGGTATTTACTTCTTATATTTCTTCATCTACCCTCAATATCAATCCCCTCGCTGATGCATAGTGGACAGATGGGGTTTCTCCTTCCATCAGCTGTCTCTTCACTCTGATGATGGTGTCAGAAGCGTTCTAATTTCACATAAGTACATTTGTCAATTCTTGGGATTATTTCCTGTGCTATTGGACTCTTTTTTTTTCCTTCAGAAAACCCCCTGCTTATGCCCAGGTCTCAGCATTTTACATGTGTTTTCCTCTAGCAGAAGCTTCACGTCTTACATTAAGGACTTTGATCCATTTTGAATTGGTTTTTATGCAGGATGAGCTATAGAGATCGGATTTCATTCCTCTTTATGTGGAAACTATGGATACAAGATTTTTGCTTCATGAGTTCAGACATTGAAACTTATTCTCATCTGCTCAAGGGTAGAAAGAAGATTCTTCCCCACCCAGATTTGTTTCTTGGAGTACGAGAGTTTCTTATTTTTCTGAGGCTCCAATATTATGAATTTTAGTCAGATTGCATATGCTTTCCATGACCTTTGCCTTGCAGACATCCAGTTCAAACACAACATTCAAGTAAACATAACTAAATGAAAGAGTTAAAATATTTTAACTAGGAAAGGAAAACATATTATTGAGAACCAGTGCACTGTAGGTTTCTTGCCACAAATATAAATGACTGAAATGACTCTCACTCTAGGGCAGTAATTCTCAACCTGTGGGTCATGACCCCTTTTGGGGTCACTTATCATCTGCATATCAGATATTTACATTACGACTCCAAACAGTAGCAAAATTACAGTTATGAAACAGCGATGAAATAATTTTCTGGTTGGAAGTCTCCACAACATAAGGAACTGCAGTGAAATGCTGGAGCATTGGGAAGGGTGAGAACCACACTCTAAAGAGACTAAGTGCATGGCTATATGAGTGTTTGCACCCCATGGTGTTTGCATACACACTTATGTACAAGCAGTACACAGGAAGGCCTATGATATGCATGTGTTGTGCACTGGGTATAAAAACATGCCCCGTCATTAGATGTGCCAGTTTTGTCTCCTTTTAGAAGGAGTAACATCCTTAAATTAGGCTTAGGTTTTTCATTTTTTTTCTACAAAAGCCATGTTCCCCCTACTTTTTACTGCAGAGTTCCAAGCTTAGATTCAGCTACTCAATCCAACCTTTGTCAGCGGGAACACTCACCAGGTAGCAAAGGAGTTGAAGCAGTTGAATTTCTGCCAGAAGCAAATGAGCTCCCTGGGTGGGTCCTAACCACATGACAATTGGTCTCCAAAATCACCACTACATATCCAACAAACAAAGGAACCCCTGGTTGCGCCTTTCTCTCCAGAGACTAGCATTGCAAAGGAAGGAGAGCCAATAGCTTATCGTTTAATTTTCAGTTTTCTTTAAGTTGTTCACCTCACACCTTGATAAAGAACTTTTAACATGCTACAATTTTTATCCCTGCGTGCTATTTCCAGCTTCTTCCACAGGTCACCATCCCTTGTCAGGTACACATCAGCATCCGTGGCACCACTTCCACTCCAAAGTTCTTAATACCCTGCATGTGTGTTCCTTGGTCATTCCAGCCTGATTCTTTGTGAACTGCTACTCATTTTTCAGCCAGTAGGGCTGCTTTGTAGAAATGCCGAGATGTACAGACTATGCTTCATGCAGTGGAATTCATAGACTCCTAGGGGAGGTCAACTCGATGTGTGATAGAAGTGTGTGCATGAACCACCAAGATGTGAAGTTCTGCACATCAGCAACGTAAGGAAGGAAGGAACTATTAGAGCTCACTGAGAGCACAGACCATCATCATAGGGAAGGCATGGCAGGAGAAGCTGGAGGCAAATAGTTACATTGTGTCTTCAGTCAAGAAGTAGAAAGGGAGGATGCTTTCTCCCTTATATTCAGTCTAGGACCACATCCTGTGGGATGGAGCCATTATTTAGAATGGGTCTTTTCCACCTAGGTTAGTCCAATGTAGTACCTCCCTCCCAGGCATGCCCAGAGATTTGTCTCCTGGGTGATTCTAGGTGCTGTTGATCTAGGAAGTGATACTCACCATGACACACCCTCACCCTTCTATCTCATCTACAGTTTCCCTCTATCCATTGGTCACCTCCATCATTCCTTTCTCCTCTTAGGGGACAATCTTGCATGCCAAATGCCATCAGGTTCCTTGGGCTAACCTTGTCACCTCTCAGAATACTGCTTCATAAGTCACCTTATGAAATGCAAACAGGGCAAGACCTTCCACCATCTTGCTCTGCCTTAGGTAGGCCAGAGCACAAAGCCACAACATCTAAGAACAGAGGATCATTGAGAGCACCAAAGGTGTGACTGCAGAAGACAATGTGCAACAAGGAAATGAGATCACCTGGGACTCCAGGGCTTTGGAATGCTACATTTGCACAACACCCGTACATTCCTTTATCTCATCCCCACTGGTCAGAGTACTCCTTCCAGTGTGGCATGGGGATTTCCTTATCTTCACTTGAACATAACGCATAGAAAATAGAATGCAAATGACTGCTTAATTAATTAATTAATCCATGCTACAAGATTAATTAAGTCCCCCAAACAAACTTGCCATTTATTCAGTGGTCTAAACTCGAATTGAGAAGGAAAGCAGTTTAATTGAATTAGTCCACTCTGAGGCATAAATTATTAAAAATACATCCATCTGAAGTAAGACTTGGCAATGGTGTCTTTTTAAAAATCTGCCCAGGAAGTTTTCTTGAAAAGTCTGGCACCGGAAACTTTCGGCATGCTGGCTGCCCTGGCTTCCGCCGCAGCTCCTGCCTTTGTCTACTCCTTCCATGCTTTCCTCTGGCTGTACGACTTTTGTGGTCTTCCTCCACACACCTTCCTTTCCCACCCTTTTCATACTGCTTACCGTTCTTGCAGAAACCTGAAGGGGCAGTGTTATCCACCATCTATCTACCCAGCATCTTCTCATTGCGACTCCCTTTGGCCTTCTGAATCTGATTGCTTTTGGTCTTACACGTGGATGCCAGAAACATGTTTCATTGTGAACACGAATTGAACTCATAGAATAAAATATTACTTCTCTGTAAAATAAATTTAAAATTCTCTGGAAATTTTAAGAATTTTAAAGACTGAAATGAGAAAAAAAATTGCAAAGTTCTTAGCACAGCCTTGGCAGCGCCCCATTCAGTGGCAGATAGACTGGATTGACATTAGTGTTCGTATTCGCCATCTTCAGGGTATACCACAGTGACCACAGCTATGGAAACAGGCGCTTCTTCCCAGGGTCTCCTTATCCTTCGGCATAAAATAGCCACACAATTTGAAAATGGCCTACTCAGTGCTGCTGCACTTAATGTTCCCTTCTGATGGACTCAAACTTGCTCCATTTCTACAGAAATGGGTTTCATTTACTCAACAGAGCGACTGTGGAGCAGTGTTCAAGGGCCTAAAGAAGGATGTGTAACATCATGAAGGCATCATAATTGTATTCTCTGATGATGGATCTGCTGTACTCATGAAATATTCAGAGCTTGTTCATTTAAGATGATCTGACATACACCGACTGCTTTTCTTCCACATGTATGCCTTTTCTGAGCAATTTTTATCTAACTGGGGGGTGCATATTTATCAGGATTAATTAATACACAAGAGAAAAGAACTATCTGCGATTAAATCAACTTCCCAGGTTCATCATAAATATTTTATCTGTTTCTGTGACTCTGTGATCCCGTCTTTGTCACTTGGGAAATAGTTCTAGATAGGAGACCTGAAACTTGGTAGGAATGGTAAAAGAGTGGAAGGATTCTCATGGTTCTTACAGCCAGGACTCCATCAGAAAGAACTGAAGAGACCAGTGGAGCACTGGACAAGAGACAGCAATCTCCGGAAGACAGTGGGACACTCCAGTCCTGCATGTCCATGGCAGAGTCTGAGTCTCTGTAGTCAACATCTTGTAGAGGTTCAGGAGAAAGCTTTGGCAGATGTTAGACAGCCTGCACAGCAGAAGAAAGTCACACCAGGGTCCCTAGAATTTTTCATTTCGTGCTAACCCTTAGCCATATTATTTTCCACATACAACCTTCTACCATGTATGCCCCACTCACTTCATCTTTCTATCTGGCATCTGCCAACCAACCTTGAAAATCAGCTTTTAGTTCCTCACTATGATGTCTTTCTCAGTATTGTTCACATCTTCAGTAACTAAAACATTCTATCAGAGTGGGACTGATTTCAAACAGCAAAGTTTCAACCACCCAAGATTACCAAAAAGGAGTTACATTCTCTACCCCTACCTCTCAAAGGACATCAAGAGATTTCTGACTGTAGCTTATAAGCATATGTATTTAAACTCTTTTCATCCTGACGATGTTCTCTTCAGTCTCTCCACACAGAACACCTTATCAGCCTCCAGCTCACCAACGTTCCTTTCTTCCTTTACTGCAGGGGAGCTATTGGTTAATAGCCAAAAGCTGTCTTTGGAGTCTGGGGGAAGAACAATGTCTGTTAATGTGCAGATTGCACAGATTTGTACCTCATCACAATCTCATAATACCCTGTATCTGAGATATTTTCTTACATATGTATTGATCTTGCCTTTTCAAATAAATTACAGATTCTCTAAGGAATGAATTATGTTTTATTAGCTTTTGTGTTTTACTGCAATGCAAACTCTCAATCATAGTTTGTAAAAAATGGAAAAAAATATAAATATATACAAATATAGGTCATTGATTAAAATTTACATTTCATAAATTCCTTCTGTAAATGCCACATACTGTGCTTGCAATTACTTTTGGTGACTGATTATAAAATAGAAAGTCAAACTAATCTAGGAGAAGGCTTTGGAAGTAACTGGCTGGGGTCTGGAATCCTGCTCACGGCACGATCACCATTGTTCTCTGCACTGCTCTCCTGACCCTTCTGTATTTTCTCTCTATCTAAGCCAGTGTGTTGATGCAAGGTCATGGAACTTATGCCAAGGTATTGTTTTCCTGGGGCATTTTCACCAGAGACCAAGGTCTGAAACAAGTCCTCTCAGATGATGAATTCTAAACACTAGGGATCGCATCAACTTTGAAATGCCCTAACACCAAGAGCCTCAGGGGCTCTTTATTCCACTTTCAGACACAGTCAAGAACTTCCTTCTAAGCTGTTCTCCAGCAAGGATGGATGAATTCTCAAAAAAATGTCTTGAAATTCTGCTATATAGCTCCACATCTTAGGCAGTGTTCCCTAGAGATGAATTCTATCACTCACCATGAAATCCCAATGCACTGGGCCCAGGGCTGCTTTTGTTTCTGTAGCTACATGGAAGGTTTGAGTCTGCTTCATGTGTTCTACTCAGATTTTTTAAGATAGTTCTCAACATCTTTGTGACTTTTCTCTCCGTAGCTAAACTTTCTTTCCTCTCACCATTCTTCATTGTGTAACACTCTGGCCGTCCTCCTTGCTAAGGACCGGGCAAGGCAATGATGTAAGTCTGCTCACAAACTGACAAGGTAACCTGCCACCATTCCATAGATGCTGGCCAAAGACAGAAGCTTTTTAGGTCAGTGACAGAGGGTTTCCATGGTTCATGGAAGAGCAAAGTGTAAGTGAGCTCCATGTATATGTCAGTTCCCCTAGCTCTCGCTCTCTCTCTCTCTCTCTCTCTCTCTCTCTCACACACACACACACACACACACACACACACACACCAAAATTAATTCTTCCTATTAGATCTAACCTGTTTTTTCAATGTTTTAAAGACATGCCTGGTGTCTGAGTTTATGATACACCATGATCCCTACACCACAAAGAAGACCAGTATTGTCTAATTCACATTTTACATATGAAAAAAACTACCTCATCAGGAACTAAGGGTTGTTATGTGAGTAACATGTACATAAATGCAAACGCATGCATTTATATATGAACACAGATCCACATACAAACATGGAAAGGAGTTCATGACCATGCGAAGTAGAGACTGAGTACGCATTCTCCCAACATACAGCTGGATGCACAATCCAGATGACAGTAAGACAGTGCTTCACAACCTGTGGGCTGCAATTAGGGTCCCATATCAGATCTCTTGAATATCAGATATTTATATTACAATTCATAACAGTAACAAATTTACTGTTATGAAGTAGCAATGAAATAATTTCATGGTTGGGGGTCACGACAGCATGAGGAGCTGTTTCAAAGGGTCACAGCATTAGGAAGGTTGAGACCCACTGCACTAAGATGAGCCTATAGCACACAGGTACTAGGCAGCTACCTGTGCTAAGTGATGTCTGCTTGGAGCTGGGAACATTAGCTGGAGCAAGCAAGAGAGAAGAGTGTTACATGGTAAAGCATGAGGAGAGAGAGAGAGAGAGAGAGAGAAAGAGAGAGAGAGAGAGAGAGAATATGATGAAGGCATGGCTTCACAAACCAGGACCAGATACTGTTCTCATGGAAACTTTCAGCCAGAGGCTTTCAGAAGAGCCCAGGGGCAATTAGTGGGGCTTTTATTACAGACCAGCATTGTATATGAATTTTCTACTTATTGCCACCAAAACACCACACAAATGTCTTCTCAGTCTCCTTTTGTGCTTGGAAAATCAAGGTAAATGAAGTAATGTGGCCATGTCACAGGGTTCGAAGTGCTCGGGTCTAAGACTGGTACTGGAACTGTCTGATCTGGATGCTGTTCTGATCTCAGATTACTTCTTGGAAAATCCTAAATTGCATCAACCCAGAGAGTAGCCAGATATTCCCCTGCCTCTGCTGATACATCCAATCGCAGCAAAGCTTATAGGTTGAAAGCAACACTTCCATGGTCATCTGTGGTGCAGGGTAAAGCTAAGCTCTGCCCTCTCCACACATGAACAATTCCATGTTCCCACGTTGATGTTCCCTGAGCATCCTACCTTAACCACACATGTCCAACCACACACCAAAATTTGACAAACATGGCTTCTGATTTTTGTGATTCACTTTTCACTAGCAGCTTGTAAAGGAGCAGATGGATGTCAAGAGTTCCTCAGGGATGCCACCAGGGACATGGCTCAACTGGTAACCTGCTTCTCTTACAAATATCAAGACCAGCACTCCCATGATCCCTCCATCTTCCAGTGGTATGATTTCTAATAATTTATCATATTTCATCCTCAACTTCCTTATCTTTGAAAATAGACATAATAGCACTGTCCAACTACTGGAAATGCTGAGAAGGTTGAATTAATAAATGAAAGACATTCAGTGACACATGCTTGGTGTCCCACCTGAGCTGGCCAGGGAATCCACGAAGCCAGAAAGCATGGCCCCTGCTTTAACACTCACATGGGAGTCTATGTATCACACAATTAGCAAATAACAAATTCACGATGAGATTCACGCTCTGCAGGAGAAATATAAAGGGTAACAATGGTATGTCCCGTGGGGTCAGGATGGGTCTGAACCAGCTGGAACCAGGGCCAGTAACTGTGGTCTGGCTAACTGTAATAAATAAAAGGTTATTGGAACATATCTTCATCCTTTCATTTACAGATTGGCTATGGCTGATTTTTCACTATAGCAGCAGAGTTCAGTGTTGAAGACAGAGACCTCTAGATCCTACAAGCCAAAAATAGGATCTGTCTTTCTTTAAAGGAAAGTCAGCTAACCCTTGACATAGATGAAGCAAGAGAGAGACAAGCCATACAGAGGAGCTAGGAAGATGGGTCTAGGACTTAGACAGGTCAAGTCCCTAAGACATGAAGCGACGAAATCCAACGCCCCAAATAGCTGACTTTATCTCTTGTCCTCTCATCTCAGGAAAAGACGAGCCCTCCCCATTGATGACTGCACCATTCTCTGTCTTCACTGCTTTCTCCTCTGCAAAAACACTCCCTCCAAGTTATCCTTTCTCCTCCCTCATTCTTGGTCATCCACACATACTTGTGTTTAGGGACAGGGTCTGGTATGGAACCCAGCTGACCTCAAACTTGTGACTCTTCTGCCTCAGCTTCCCTAGGGCTGGGATTACAGGCGTGTACCATCACATCCAGTGTCCTGAATCCCTCTCCCCATCACCTTTCTCAAAGAGAAACATCATCCCTCTCTTTATTAACACAGAGTCATTGTTCACTGCATCTCCTTCACTTTTCCATCTAGCCTGTTGATTCTCCATAATGTCCTTTGTATTCTTCCCTCCATGTCTAGATCCACTGCCTGTCCCAGGTCATCCTTAGCTGTTACCACATCCCTGAGACCCTTTACTCCAACAACTAATAATCATCCTGACTCCAGGGCCCAGTCCTTTTCACCTTGTTCCCATTCTGGCTTCAGAGTCCTCATTGCAAAACTCAAATCTGGCCATGCCACTCCACTCCCTAAAACTTACCAAGGGCTTGCAGTTGTTTAGGGGCAAGAACCCAAACTTTCATACTCTGGATGATTTGTTCTGACCCATCTCTAATTTAATCCCACATAAAGTAGGACCTTATACTGATAGCCACAATCATTTATTTTTCTTTTTGACCGAGTCATATCTTTGAACACACTTCAATACCTAATAAATACCTCCACTCTGAATTCTTAGAATGAAATACAAACCAGTAGTTCATTTCCCCAGCCTCTCTTGCAGCTAAAGTGCAAACTGCCTGAGGCAACCGAGGGCTCTCAAGTCAGAGAAACTCAAGTCAGATTCTAAATTTGAGATTAGGAACATAAAAAAACATACACCACACAGGGCTTGGTTTGTGTGCATGAAGAAGAGACGTCAGGGTCTCTGACAGCACCACTGCTCAGCACTGTCCTATGAATAGTGGACACCATCACTTCTGTGCCCATCGAAGGGGCAGTGATGCCTCCTCCAGACTACACAGCTCTGCAAGCATAAGCATAGCTAATGAGCCTACAACATTAAGTCTAGAATTCCTACACTCCTAGAAAGTCTATGTTCCTTGATCTTTTACAAAGTCATTTTTCTGCCTAAATGAAGAGTTCATTGAAGTTTTCTAAAAGTAAGAGCATAATACACCTGTGAAGTCTCTTCTCATATCCCATTCCCACCCAGTGGGGAAAATCAGTTTCTCCATCTTTTCCCATCTTCCATACTCACTGTACTCCAACACCCAGTTACTGCGCTCACGCTTTAAGAGGTGTGTGTAGGTTCACATTTCCCTCTCCACCCCATTTCCATGATTTCAGCAAGAAAATCATTTCTTCATTCATGAATCAAACATAATGATATTTGTATACATGTCTCACTTCTCTGTGTCTGAAAAATAAAGCAGATAACAAAATAGAAAGAGTTGTTGTCTCTGCCATGTTGATATATTAGGAGGTGAGTTACCTTCTAGTATCTACCCCTCAGTGCTTACTGCAGTGCTGAACACAGGGAATGTATTCAGGGCGTGCTCACTGGATGTGTCCTAAGCCAAGAACTCGCCTCATCATGCCCATCACCTTCATCCTGAGCTTTGCTTCACCACCGACACCATGGCTGTGAAAATGAGGAGACTCCATAGTGTGCCATGATCACGTTTCCCTTTTGGTAAATCCCTGGAGTAACTACTATTTTCCTCTCAAATCATGTAAAGAAGAAAGCTGGCAAGTTGAGCACTCTGATTACTGGAATTGTCAGTAACCAAAATCTTTAATGTGTTTCTTTATATCTTTTTTTTGGTGTAACTTATGCTATGGTTGGAACATAGTAGGTATTCAGTAGATTGAGCCTGACATAACTTGTTGTTGAATATATAGACACACAGTAACTCAAACAGAGTATCGAAGAGAGCTACTAGGTCTAATTTTTGCAGAAAAATTCAGAACAGCCTCTGATTAGTGAGTTTGCTCCATTTCCCAAGAAATCATTTTAACCTTTAAACACAGAAGGTCAGTGGCTCCTCTCTCTGCTCATGCATAATTCCCCTGCCCTCTGCTCTTCAGTGCTGGAGCTCCCTGCCTGAGAGAGAGACAGAGACAGCAGGAGGAACAGCGCTGGTGCTCAGAGGCCTGGGCTGCCTCCCTGGGATTCTCTAAGCCCTCAGAATATGTTGTCTCATTTGCTACATTATTAATAAAATTGCAAGAAGTTTGGGAGAAAACTTTTCCCCCACCTAGAAAAATTAGCATTTATCCCACACACTGTGCAAAACTTAGGAGCAAGAGCATTAATAAAACAGAAAAAAAATGTTCCCTTTGAGTTTTATCTGGCAGCCAAGGCCAGATGAGGACTTTAAAACAAAGAGAGAACCGGGAGAGGTCAAGTTGGACACTTCAAGGTGACGAGGTGATCACTGTGGGTGGGACCCTCTTTGGCCAGAAGAAATCCAGCCAGTCTCAGCATCTCCCATGCTAGCACAGATGGTGTGTGGCGATGTTGGATGTGGTCTGCAATAGGGGCTCTGTCCACAGTCAATGGCTCACAAAAGCAGAGATGTAAAATTGCTGAAAAGAGGCCAAGGTCAGAGAAGCCAGAAAGGCATAGAATAACCTCCCTGGATGACCTTGCAGTTGGATGGGGTCAGGTATGCACATAGGCAGAAATCTCCCGATAGGGCACTCTGATGGTGGAACCCTTTTTTTTTCAGCAGTCACATCACACAGTTGCTTTAAGTAAATAAGCAGTGACCCATCATCTCACTGCTCATTGCCTGGCTTCACATCTCACCTTTATCATGAGCTTCTTGCTGGCTGGCATCATAGAACCTACTCTGTCGTGTGCCGTGCTATAGGCTGCAAATTTCACCACGTTACAGCATTAGAATGTAAGCCACCTAACAATGATGTCATATTATTCAGTGCTGCATCCTTCACCTCGGCATTAATACCAGGGTTCCATAGACATTTAGTGAACTGAAAACTGAGTGCAGTGTGTCCGAAGCTAAGACTCCTAATTCATCTCACTTAAACTGCTTATGGGCCAGGATTCCCTGGTTTGTACTCATACAATTATGAGTGTTTCACTAAAAAGCACAACATTTTATCTGTTAAGTTTAGGTCCATTTCAAGCTTTTTGACTCTCAATTCTAATACAAGCACAGTTTCTCTCAACCTGTGTCAATTCCCCACAGGAGAATGCCATCACCCTCTATCCAAATTACTGATAAATATTTAATGGACCAAGTCTCCTGACATACCAGCAAATACATTCCTGCAGGCCTTTTTTAATTGTCCTAAGTCAATTGCACCAAGAATGATTGAGATAGAGACCCATAGCCCTAGAGAGGAGTTTGAGATCAAGTGAGCTGAAGATGCCATTATTTTACACATGGGGGTTACAGGGCAGAGAATGGTAGGATGGCCTCATGTTGGCATCATACCAAGAGCAGCAATGAACTCAGAAGCCTTGCCCAATAGAACAAATGATATTCAGGCCCTGGAAAAAGATTCTTCACATTGAATCTATGGTCCTTTCATGATGGACACCCATAGATGATTGTTAATCTTTATTGTCAACCTGACTGAAATTAGAATCACCTTGAAAACGAGTGCATCTTTGGTGGTATTGCCAGAGAAGTTTAAATGAGAAGAGAAGACCCACCATAATATGGGCAGCACCATCTCATGAGTGAAGGCTCAAGCTAAAAAAGGGGATGGGGTGAAACAGGCTAAGGAACTCTAGGATACATCCCTCCCTCTACTTCCTGACTATGGACACTGAGTGATCTGCTACTCTTCCTCACCTTGATGGATTGTATCCCCTCAAACTGTAAGCCAACATAGGTTTATTTAAGCTGCTTTTGTCGGGAGTTGAGTCAAATGGATGAGAAAAATAACTAACACATTGAACCAACCCACAAGCTCACTCAGCTCAGCATCATTTCTGCCAGACAGGTGAGACCCAGCCATAAAGCTTATATGTCCCTTATGGCCTCCTAGCTCAAATATGGCCCATTCTTGGCAGCTATACGGCTTGGGACGCCTGTGCAGAGCCTCTGCCTCCCATTCTCACCCTTTGTTTCCTTCTGTGTCTTCCTGAGGCAGCCAGCACTTCCCTGCTCTCTTCATTTTCCATCCCATTGAGACTTGTAAACTTATTTAAACAGGGTGCCAATGCCAAGAATATACTAGTAAGCTAGAGCCAGCAAATACTCAAGAACAAAAGAGCGGTCTCTTGGCAGTGCTGAAAGTATAAAATCCTTTGGCTCTTGATGACTAGCTCAGAATTTACAGGAAAAAATGTGTTCTGAAGGAGCCAGATTTGGGACGGTGGGGGGTGAAAAGGAGTCAGTCTTAGTGTGTGTTGCTGAGTGAGTAAATGAATGAATGAAGTTAACAGATGAAAAAGATTAGTACACAAGATAAGGTACTTCCCTTAGCCAACATTGAATCCAGTAGGACCCGAGGAAGAATTCCAGTGCCTCTCCTTAGCCATCAAGGAAGCAGATGACAGTGAGAAGCTGAAGCCATCTTTTCCCTGTCCTGGTCTTCTTTTCTCACCCCATGAAGGTGTTCCATAAAGTGCCATATTTCCAAGTGTTCCTTTCCCACGCTCTTCTTCAGCTCCCGGGGATACCAGCCTCGAAGCACATGCTCATGCAGAACTCAGTGTCATGTCTTGAGTTGAGACTGATCCTTACCCTGCTTTGAAACTTCCTCCTGTATTAGCATCTAAGACATCTCCAGCTGCAGACTGCTCGGGTTTAACAGTTAAGGCGTGCATGGTGGTCAGGATGGCTGGCCCGTCATAATACTAACGCTTTCAAGAGGCGAGACTCTGAAGCCCCCGTTTAAACACAAGGTGAGCAGCTCTGCAAGGGAAGCCAAAAAAAGGCACAAGTGATCCAAAGCTGCCAAAAGGTGTCTTCAATTATAGGAACAGAACAGGCTGTTACAGTCATTAATTATTTATGGGCAGATTGGGGGAAAGGAGGAGACAGGTGGCAAGACAGGCAGCAGTGAGATGAGGACAGGAAGGTTTGCAGATGCTCCCCTTACCGCCTCACTAGGTGGTACTCACCTTGCGGCACTTCAGAAAAAGTCATACTATAGGCTGTTCTCCATCACAGCACTTGTCTCTGCCCTGGAGACCTAGAAAGTCTCTTGGGATGGCAGCTCCAGTCTTCTTGGCTGGCTCAGTTCTAGGTTGGGAAGAATTTCTAGAAACAGGCCCATTCTGGTTGCTAGTGTGATATAGAACTAACCCGTGTGCAGGACTCCTAGCCACCCACTTCCTCCTCCATGAGCTCTCCACTTATCCACCTCTTTTTTCTATTACTGTCCTCAGCTTTCCTAAGAGGTAACCTCATCTCCAATGTCACATAAAATGCACAAGGCAACAAGTGCAAATCCCTGGGCCTTTCATATCACACATATGCACACACACATACACACACAGACACCACATTCAAGTATATATGAACCCCACATACAACATATATGCAACTACAATACATACACAAAACATACATACGCAGCTGACAATCCACAGGCCTGATGCCTACATCTCTATCCACTATTCTCCCTGAAAATGTGTAAGGGGCACCCTTCCTCCTCATTCTCCCAGTCCCATGGCTTCCTCTTCTCTCCCATACCCCTGCCTCTCCAGTAGGGCAGGATCCTTCCTGATACCATTTTATTGTGTTAGAAGTTCATTTCTAGCTCACTTTCTCCTGTTTACAGTCCTAGGACCTTTGCCTGTAGAATACTATCATTCATGCTTAGGATGGAGCTTACTACCTCAGTTAACTGAATCCATATAATCCCCCACACACTCACACATACACACTCACAACACACTCTCTTACTACACATTCACACTCACACATACTCACACAGTCACCCACATATATTCACACTCACACACACTCACACAGTCACCCATATACATTCACACTCACACATTCACACACATTCTTACACACATATGCACTCTCACACACATACACGCACTCTCACACACATACACACACATACACACTCACACACATTTGCACACACACATATGCACACTCAAATACTCACTCATATTCACACTCACACAGACACAAACTCACATTCATACTCACACACATTCACGCATGCACGCACACACACACACATACAGAGATTTGTTTTCACAGTTACTGGCGATTCTAAACTCCGCAAAGTTGCCAATGAAGACTAGTCATCTTGGCCCTCCCTCTCAGCAGTGAACATCTGGAGGCAAGGTCTCCCAGTGGTCCCTCACGCCTATGTTCCTCCCTAGTTCTTAATCAGTGTCTCCATCACCTCACCCTCTAACATGGAATGGCCTTCATCCTAACATGTGGCCACTGTTAACCCTGGTGCCTGAAGTATTCACCAGAACCTGTTTCTCCTGAAGCCCTTTTGCTTGATGTCTGTCCACTCTTACAGTACTCCTCCAGGAAATGCAGGCACAGAGAGGGAAACTGAATGGAATTCAGCAAAGCCAGAGGCACAGCATTTATTGATTCCTTTTTTTGCTCATCCATTAAATTATGCCTTCAGAAGGTGGAGTTAGTCCTTATGTGACTCTCTGGATCCAAACATTTAGCTTTCTTGTTAATTTCCTTTAAATAATTTAGCATTGTTTGTTGTTATTTTATTTAGTTTAATGACTTTTATTTTTTTTTAAAAAAAAGTCCCTTTAAAAATATCTAAGTTCATCAACTTCCTGCTGATGTGGTATCACCATTAACTGGACCTAATAACACAAAATTCCACAGACCAGGAATTTTAATCAGCAGAAATTTATTTGTCACATGTTTGAAGCCAAGAAATGCATGATAAAGGTGCCCGTGGATCCAGTGTTGGATGAGGTCCGTCGTCCAGGCTTGCAGAATACTGTCATAGCTATCGCTGCATGGTAGAGGAAAGCAAGAAGTGCTCCCCTACTCCTCTTTTGTTGATACTGATCTCATCTTCCCCTCATTACCTCAGTACCTTCCAGAAGCTGCGCCTCCTAGCTCTGTCCCACTTCAGATCAGAGCTTTAGCGTTGAAGAGGTAGACAAAAATATGCCTCCTGCAGGATAAAATTCTACAGTCTTGCATAAGATGGGACATGTGCGTACTCCAGGTGTGTCTATAAAACAAACTAAGTGATGGATGGGTAACCAAACTAGCACATGGTAGTTTCTGGCTAAAGACAGTTCTAGCAACAACCATTTGAGAGCAAACTTTACTCTCATTCATACAAGCTTTTACAAAGGCCACTCCACTAGTACAGGAGGAATGGCCATGCACATTTTCTACACACACATTCCTCTAGGGAAGGAGCATATGGAGCCACCTTAGTCCTGAATATTCCTTCCATCTGGTCCCCTCCTTCTTGTATTCATCTGACTGCTCCTTGTCATTCAGCTGGAGCATCATTTCAGCATGGCCTTCTGAAACTACTTCTTCTAAAGTGGCCACGGGGCCCATACTCCATTATAATGCTGTGCTTTAATCTTCTCTACGACACTTACCCCTATTGAATTTTTCATGTTTACTTTTCTTTATTCCCTCATGTATTAATTTTCTATTGCTGCAAAACAAATTGCCACAAACTTTACAGCTGACAACAACACCCACTTATTAGCTCACAGTTCTGCAGACCGGAAGTCTGGACACAGAGCTGCTTAGGGCTCTGCTGAGAATTTATAAAGCTATAATCAGGGATCCAGAATAACTGCATTGTCATCTAGAGTTCTGAGTTTTCTTTCGTGCTTCTGAAGTGTGAGAGAGCCATAGGCTTCTTTCTATTGCTGATAGCACAACATTGGAAGCTAGTAAGTGATAAAGACAAGAGGATTATGAGGATTATTTTATCTCAAGAGTTCTGGTCCAAAATCAATTGACCACATCTGGTGATGGTCTTGCTGACAAAATCCCATGGTAGCATAATATAACAAATAATAAACTTGGATGTGTGTGTCTCTTTGTCTACCTTCCTCTTCTTCAGAGCCACCACCAATCAATCATGATGGGTCGGGTCCATCCTGATAGTCTTGTCTAGCCTTACTCCAAATGCCCCACTTCTGAACCTGATATTGGACTTTTTCTGCTATGTTAATACTTCACACTAGAGATTAAGTTTCAACATGAGGTTCTGGAGGCTTCATGACTGACATAAATACCGCAGCAAGAAGATTTCAGATCCTAAGAATCACAGGACTAAAGTTTCTATGAGCTCCAATACGTTGTCCTTATTCCTTGTCACATGGGTCCTCCATCTTCAATGCCAAAAGCAAAGAATCTTCCTCATATGAACCCTCTCACAGATTATATTTCATCGATAGAAAGAATAATACTTTGAATTTCCTCTCAGTCAGTTTTGAAGTTAATGTCACCATAAAAGTAAGCTAATTACTAGAGTGGCTGTCACACCATAATCTCATGTTGTGGCCACATTCAACAGAATTGTGTTATATACAGTATGTACATCTGGGAACAGGAATCTCAGAGAGCATATTAGAATTTTGTGTACTATTCTGAAGTATGGCTTTGCCTCCCTTATTTTTTTTTTTGGAAAGCCCAAGTTTGGAATAGTGTTTCTAACTACACAGAGGGTATGTAGAAGACAAAACTACTACACAGAAGAGTGGGTCCAGCCAAGGAGGCTGCTCAACAGTTGGAGACGAGTTGGACCCAGAAGCGTGGCCAGTCTGCACACTTCTTGCCACTCTGACCAAGCGACCGAAAGAATGACAATACCGCCTACCTTAAACCATGCTCAGCCTACCAGACTATGGCCGAGACTCCCGGGGTTGGAAGAGTTCTTGCACAGAGGCACTCCTTAGATATTTTGCTGCTGCTGCTTGTCAAAGTAAAAGGAAGATTTCTCCTGCAAAGTATAGCTGTGAAGAACTAGAAAATACAGTGTGTGGGAAGAACACAACTGGGACTCTCAGCCAATCAAGGGACCCTTACTACTTCTGCCAACGCTCACTTGTGCCAATGCTCACTTGTGCCCCAGACCCATCCATGCCAACCTACCCCAGGAAGTCTCTGCTGATGCTCTAGCCATATTCTCTACACTTAATTCCCACCTAAGGCATTTAATCCTTTCGGGAATTGACTTTTAATGCCTGCTTGCAATTATGGAACCCAGAGTCAAATGCCTGTGTCTTCGCTCTCTTTCTTCCCATGCTTCTTGAGGAATCTGTCTACCCCACCCACGTTTGTCCCTAACTAGCGAATGAGCACATTTTGGCTGTGAATATCCCTGAAAAGCTGTTCAGTGTTTTTTAAAATTGGGATCTATGGCAAACAGGAAATGGGGGTTAGCCAGTGACAGGGGTAGTCACGTGGCAGAGTGTGCCAGGGAAAGAGGAACAGAGATGGAGAATTCCATCAGTGCTGTGCAAGCAAAGAAGCAGGGGCTGAGGACACTGGTACCCACAGAAAGGAGGGCACAAAGGTCTAAATGTCAGAAAACATAGAAGAGGAAGGCAATCAACAGGACCTAGGTGGTGATTCTGCCTCAAGTGGAGCATTATTTGAGGGATCTGAGAATCCACATCCCACCAAGTTCTCAAGGTCACATACTTTGCTAAACACTGCACCGAGAGCCACTGGAACTTCAGATCATCCCAACTCTCCCTAGTCCTTACTCCTAGAAGTAGCAATTGCCATTACTGGTCCAGAGGAAACAATGTATATGCATATTGCTGGTGGGGATGGCACACTTGGCATCTATAGAAGGAGAGTGAAGTATATTTAGTAGCTGGTAGGATAAGAGCTGACCATTTCCCACAGGCTGAGTTATCATTACTAACACAAGAACTGCTCACGTTCATGGACAGCAAAGTAATGTTCTAGTCATGAATTCCAGAAAGGTTTTTCTGTTCACCTAAGATGGACTAGAAACTTCCTAGACTCCTTTCTCCATATGGACCCCCTTCCCACAGGGGAGATTAGCCCTCAGTGGGACTCAGAAGGCAGCCTCAAAGGTGATAAGCCCGGGGGCAACAGGGCCTCGGAGGAGAGGAAGCTGGGATTATTCATCAGGGAAAGACAGGCAGGCATGATTTCATACAATCTTCAGGTATCAGAAGAGTTCTTGGGCAGTGCAGGCTAAGTCTTGGCAGTGGCTACTGAGGATAGAATAAGAAAAAGAACTTAATCCCCAGCGTAAGGGATTTAGGATAGCTATGGGGGAGAATTTCCTGATGGTGAAAGTTGTTAAAAGTTGCAATGAATGGTCTCCAGAGAGAGTGAAGACTGCTCTGGAAGCTTTTACAAGTAGAAGAGATTATCCTCTGGCAGGGCCAGTTTAGCACTAATCCTGCCTGAAGGCAGGGGAATGGACACAATGACCTCAAGGTCTCCTTCAGACTGGTAAAGCAGGCCTTCCCCTCAGCAGGGCCAGATAGCACTGCTGAGCGGGTGATATGCTTTAAGGAAGGCCCAGAGTATTCCCAGAAAGAAGAAGGAACTGAACCATGGGAGACCTCCTGTACTTTCTTTCCCTACATTTTAGTCACAGCTGCCTTGCAGCAATGGCCAAGGTCCTCTATAATCTCACTTCTATTCAAGGGCACTTTAGGCAAGAAAGCTAGCTAAGGAGCATCCTAAACCAGAGCAGAGCTGGGTTTCTCCCCAAACTATAAAGCACCCAGATGTCAGGGATGTGGCTGTGGCCTTCTCTACATCTAATAAGCATACAGTCTGCCCAGCAGTCGCAGTGGGGAACGTGAGGGCATGAGCCCACCCACAGCGGCTGGCCAGGGTGGCAAAAGAGGCTATTCTTCTTCTAATAGTTCCGAAGTGTGCTTCCACTGCTTGATTGTCAAGGGAGAAGCCATCAGGGATGCCGATCTGGATTCAGACAAGGATGGAAACTACAAAACCACATGCAGCAATAGTAAAGGTGTAAAGCAGGCTGAAAGGCTGAGTAGGCATGCCGAGTCCCGCCGAGATGTCTTTGGAGGATTTTGGGTTCTGTGTGGCTTGAATGATGAGGAAGGTTTGAGCAACGAAAAGCATGGCGGTCACTGAAGCATTTCAAGAAATGCTGTCAGTCACGGGAAAGACTCTAAGAACTATGAGCTATTCAATAGTTTCGACCACTCAGAAAGTGGGGGAAGGAATGATGTTTGGGCCTCTGGAAATTAGAGCCATCTCCATGCAATATGCAAAGATAAAGTTGGAAAGACACCTGCTTTGTTGACAAGTCAATCTCCCCTTTAGCCAAGAACACTATTCCTTTATGGGGTCTGGAAAGGTTTTTCCCACTGCTCCATTTTTTTTTCTAGGACAGAGTTTCTTTGTGCAGCCCTGGCTGTCCTGGAACTTGCTCTGTAGACCAAGCTGACCTCAAACTCTGTCCCATCTGCCTCTGCCTCCTGAGTACTGGGATTAAAGGCATGCACCACCAGTCCTGACTCCACTGCGAAAGTAAAGCAGGTGCCTTGATTCTTTTCCCTTACCTTCTACAGTTCTGGTCTCCCAACACCATCACTACTTTTTATTTTCCTTCAGTACTTTACCAGTTCAGGACCCTGCATCCTCTCCACCCTCAGAACCATAAGTCCGGTGAACTCACTCAAAACGTAGTTTTCCTTGTGTAGGCTTATCATCCCAGCCTTCTGGACATTTCTACTCAGACTGCATTGTCCTCAGTCAATATAGAGATCTGGAGCTGAAGAGATAACCATAAATATGTAGGAGAAAGGAGCACAGAAATGTATTATTCTATCCATCGCATATTCTAGAAACAGACTGCAGTTTGTTGCAAAGGCATATTAAGCATGCAATCAGCAGCATTCTCACGCCCAAATAAAGCTATTTTCATTTCATAAAGCAAGAGAGCAAGTCATGTCATTAGGGAAACAGAAATGGGGAACTTAAATGTCTAATTGGAAGCTCTATTGCACTTGCAAAGTGCCTTTGGTTTTTCTAAAAATTCAAGGGAAACACATTGAGCTTATAATTGCAGCAAGATCAATGCCATGTTCCTTCCTGCACAGAAGAAAAGTCCCTTCCTCTGGGCTCATCCCCAACCCAGCTAGGTTGTGCTGAGACCCAGAGAGAAACAAGAGGCTCAAGGAACAGGCACTTTGAGAGGAGAGCAGAAGTCCTTTCCCTTTGCAAAAATCAACATCCACAGCATCATTCTGACTCTGTAGTGTGGCTCTTCTACACCCCAGTTAGAACAATTAATGCTTTCAATACATCTATTGTCCAATTCCTATGCATACTTGCAAATTCAAGGCTAAACCACACCTATCTCGGGGTCTTCACTTGCAAAATTCAAAAGGTAAATGAGATCAGAAGTTTTCACAGTAGAGTTCCATGAGTGGATCTGGGGAGATGCTGAGGGGAGGGGGTCATGCAGAAAACAAACAAACAAAGACACTCATTGGCATGATCCACATTCCTCACTACCTCCCATGCCAGTGAGACAATCCCATTGCTATCTGTTTAGATATTTCATATAAGGCATTATTAGCGTAGGAAAGGGTTTTGTTTAAGCACACACCCCCGCCTGTTGTGTGTGTGTGTGTGTGTGATAGGGAGATGGGGGGAGGATCTATCAGGATCTACCAAGCTGGGTAATCTCTGATGTCTGCTTCCTTAGTCTTTCTGTAGAGTGGAGAGAAACCTTCATTCAACAGCCCACAAGCTTGGTCAGAGAACTCAAATGTTTGTGGATTCTCCTAGATATGTATCCCAGGAGTTCAGAACTTAAAACACTGTCAAATGTGTTTCACAGGAGAGCTCATTTGACCTTGGTTGGTTCTATACTACCACTGTTTTTGTAGCAGAGCAAGAACAATTTCTGCATCCCGAGCTTTTATGTGATAAACTCATTGAGGTCATCTTTCCAAGCTCTTCTAAGCCATGGTTCTTACAAAGTAAAACATTCAGATATTCCTAGAATTTCACTGGTGTCATAGGCATCCCTTATGACTAGGGTATTTTTTATTCAAAGGAGTCTCCTATTCAAGAGGGTGGTTGGGGCATTTATCAACAGAGGCCCCTCAACTAAAAGGAGGAATCAGCAGAAGACACTGAAAATATCCACAGAACTGATGTAAAAGTGTTTCTGGAAATAAATACCTAAACAGGCCTCAGTTTAATTGAGTTCTGCCCATGAAGGTGAGACAGCCATCAAATGTCACTGAGAACATTCATGAGAGCTACAGTAGTTGGATTTCTTGTGCCTAACAAAATACCTAACGGGAACACGTAAAAGAAGGACATGCTTATTTTGTCTCTCTCTCTGTCTCTCTCTCTCTGTCTCTCTATCACTTTTGCTCTTGGTTTCAAGGGGATTTCAGCTCACTATAATAGAGAATATGGGGCTTTATCGTGGAGAGAGCATGTGGCAGATACTCTATCTTGTTGGACTAGGGAGCAGAGACTCCAGCCAAAATGAGTAGGTAAGACTGTCAAAGACCCACCTATAACTGCACACCGAGCAAGCCACGAACCACTTCCTAAGGTACCATAGCTCTTTCTAAACACCAGGAGTTCTAAACGTGAAGCTGTGGGATGATGTCATTATCAGTTTCCTCTGGGATTGAAGCTTTCCATCTGGGAGGAAAGCTTCTTAAGATTTAGGATGTTTATAGGGAAGCCAAACGATAGAATGATGTCTGCAGCAGGCATGGCATTCCATCCTGCAGGGGAGCTTATTAAGCTCAGTAAATAAACAACTCAAAATAGTTTCAGGAAGTCCCTGAAACTGACCACATATACTAGGTCCCTACCTCCTCAAGTGAATATAAACTGTAAGTATTACTGAGAGATAACAAAAAGTCTGGGCTGCCTAAGAGAGGTTTAAACCAACTGAACTACTTGGACCATTACCTGTCTGGACACTATCTAAAATGTCGAGCTGCCTGCAGGTTGAGCATTGGGTTCCACAGTCTCTCCTTTTGTCAGTTGCTACCCATACTGGGGTGAAATTTCTAGTGATGCAGCTGTCTTTGAGTCATTCTTGCTCCTGTAAACCATCACCCACAATCCTCTCCAATACCCTAAGAAAATTCAAGATGGATTTTTGGCGTCCAGATTCTGATTAGTCCTCAGTTCCTTATCTGGAGTAAGCAGATATTTGTTCATGTCTCTCCAGGAATAGTGTCACCCAACATGGGGATAGCTCAGATTCAAAGTGCAGCAAAGCTTGTCATTTACTTTACTTCCCTATCTCTAGGATGAGAGAAAATGCTCACACACCATTCTGAGCATCTTTCCAAGGCTAGGGAATGTCTGTGGCCCTTGATCCTCCCACAAGAGGTGTTCAAAACATAAAATGAGGAACTGCATTTTGACCATCCACTAGCAGTGACACACAGGCTTCGGGCTAGTGGTTTGTGAGATGATGAGTGAGTACAATGATGGGAAAATCAGTATGACATGCTAAAGTTGATTTCCCAAAGTGTGCTTCTAATTGTACCAAACATGAAAATACAGGAATGCAGGGGATGCTATCAGCCTGCTTCCACACTGACGCTGTGCACCACTACCAAGCCGAGTCCCGTCTCTCCATTCTTCAGCCCTGTCTGTTTATTGGCAAGGCAAGGGGTCACACAAATCCACCACTGCCAGCTTAAGAGATAGAAATGTTTGTGGGAACAGAAAGAACTGGTTAGTAGCAAACAGGATTGGGGTTCCCTCCCTGCCCCCCTCCCACAAAGACTATATGCTGAGATGGAGATAGCATGTCACTGGAGAAATGGAACCGTCTGAGAGAAGAAGAGATGCAGAAGAAGTAGAGTTAACGGCAACCAGAGTCTTGTTTGCTGAAGCTCTTATTACAGAGCCGTTTGCCATTTGACCCCATGTATTTTTAAAGCATCCAGTTTAAGGAGCATTTATTAAAGTGTTTCCAAGTTGTCCTTTGAAAGAAGAGCTCCTGACAGGCCACTCAGTATCCCGAAAAGGTGGGTTAAATGCTATTATCCCTGCCTCTGTGATGGGGAGACAATATATAATGGATTGCTTTAATTTCCTGGAGACATGCTGTGAATTCAGTGCTGTTGGAAGTGAAGATCTGGGAGGAGAAAGACAGAATCAAAAGCCAGAAGTCCAAGATCCCTCGCCAAGAATGCCAACTCATAAGAGGGGAGGAGGGCATGTCCCAAACCTTGGAGAGCCTTGCACCCACATTGTGGGCCTCACCCACCTTCGAGGGCAATAGACGAAAACACTCAGGGAGATGAATGAATCTCAAACAAAACTAATGATTCCCCATCTGCTGTGCCCAGCACATGGAGAGGGGAGGACAGAATAATCCAGATCCTAATTTAGCTCAGGAGCTCGTTTTCTTACACTGACAAATCTTTCTAAAAATGATTTTCTGATTAGGCTCAAACGGCCAAGGCCCAAACTCTTCGAGGCTGGTGTTCCATCAGCATGCTAATGGCATGCATTCCTTAGCAACTCTCCCTCCACTCCTAGGAGGGAACAGCATCGCTGTCAGGATAGCAGAGCCCAGAGAGCACTAGTAACCCACGGCCTGGGCTGAGACTTGGACAGCTATGTCTGATTAGCTGATGGATGGGGGGCCAGAGTCAATAGCAGTAGGACACAAGCCTCCGGTGCCCTGGCAGCATTGGCCTGTGGGGAACTGTGGAACTGAGAGAGAGAGATGCAGGGTGCACCGCCACCATGGCTTGGCGTGTCTTTGCTCCTCGCATCTGTAGTGTGCAATGGTAGGAGGTGACGTGTAGAAGGCATGCTACAGTCTCGGAGGATCAGCTTGGCATGACCTTCCATCTGCACGGCTCTTTTCTCAAAGAGCCGTCTAGATAGTGTCATGGAATCTACCTTTTGTTTTCCCCACCAGGCTTATAGGTGCAGGACCAGTCAGGAGAAGTTAAGTCGATGGAGAAAGAATTGGGTTTTCTGAAGCTGTTTTTTATTTTCTTATTTGTAAACTTGGAGCTCTGCTTCAGGATTTTCAGAACTGGGTGGAAAGAAATGAAAAGCAAGACTTTGTTTATCCATCTATGCTTTGATTTATTACACATTGACAGCTTGCCAGCTCCGGCTCTTTGTGAGTTTACATCACTCCTTTTAGCAATGAACTCTAAGGCTGGAAGAGACCATCGTCTCCACCAATCTCATTTTCCAGATGAGAATTCTGAGCCCTTGTGAACTTGAGGTCATCGGTGGTTTTCTGACAGATATAAAGTGTGCATCCAAGTATTTCCACTGCTCCCACTAATTGCCAGACCAGATGCTTCAAAACCGGACTTGGATGGTCTTGGTTTGAGAAAGGGAGACATGAGATTCAATTTGCCAATATTCTCATTCTTGGAGGAAATGGTATCTATCCTAAGCCAAAACAAACTGGTAAATTCTCTAATTTAGTCAGATAATGTCTCACTTTGTATGATAAATGTTTCTAAAAAGTTGCACACAAATCAAATTTTTGTAAATTGAATTACTTTTTTTTAAAGCACAAGACAGATTGCTTAGTAAAGGAACCCTGGGCTGAAAATGAGAAAGATTTCTCCAATTTAAATAATAACTACCTCCATAATTTATCTCTTCTGTAAATTCATAATTTAATATTCCTTGGTTTTGTTTAGCATCACTTGCTTAAAACAAGAGCAATCTATATTTATGTAGCTAGTGTCACCAAGAAGTTTGCAGAACATTAATAATAGCTAATTCATTCCTTACATACAGCTTTGAGAACTAATAAGAAACTGGTATTCCCATTTGGCAGGTGAGCAAAGTCAAGGCAAAATAATGATAATAATGATAATAATAATAAAAGCAGTAGTAGTAGTAATCATCAATAGTAAGAATAATAACAATAGTAATAATAATAATAATAGTAATAAATAGTAAGAATAGTAATAATAATAACAGATTCAAGATCCTGGAGGAAAATCAGCAGTATTTATAGAAATACTCATCTTAAACTTGAATGTTAATCTAATGTGTTACATTTTTTTCATAGGTTACCATTGTATCCAAGAGACATTCCCCACCTATCAGAAACAGAAACTTTAAAAAAAAACCTGTAAATTACCTCAGATACTTGTTCTTCAGTAATCCAGAAAGAAGCCTATATCCCTTTGCCTTTTCTGTTTTTATGTGTACATACGTACATGCGTATATGTGGTGTTTATACATATGTTTGCATTTGTTTGTGGGGCTGGGTACAGGTGTAGAGGCCAGACATTGTTCAGTTATCTTTATTTACTGGGGTAGGGTCTCTTACTGAGCCCAGAGCTCACCGATTTGTCTAATCTAACTAGTTCCCTGAAAGCTCCTCTCTGCATCTTCCAGGCAATCGCATTTCAGGTGGGCTGCAACCATACCACTCCACCTTTAATCGAAACTCCAGTCCTCATGCCTGCATGGTAAGTACATTGTCCCCTGAACCGTCTCCTTAGCCCTGATTCCCTCCTTTCTTGATTCACTCAGGAAACACCACCAACCAAAAGAATGCTTGATGACTCTCTACAAATGACATGTGTTTCCACTGAACCCTCACTACACAGCCACTCCTCCCCGCAGGAGGAGGAGAAGAGGGTGAGGAGAAGGCTCTGTCCTCACGGACTCATACTCTAGTTAAAGAGGCAAGGCTCCCATACAAGAGCACACGGCTCTCCTGCACTTGATAATGGACCCTTTAGAGGAGAGTCTTCACCTTTTCAAGTCAGCATCTTGGCTTGGAAAATGTCAGCCCTTGGTTATTTCGGGATCTTACTAAATTATGAAAATCTGGAGAGGTAAGAAGTATATTTACAGTAAATATCTGAAGAGCTAATATAAATAGATGTAAGAAAAACATATTCTCTGTGTCTCCAGAATAAAATGACCTCATCTGCAGAGGGGGTTAGTAATAACACCAGTCTTGGGGACTTGTGATGGTCCCTGGGTGGCACTCATGCTCTGGAGCATTTTACACGCTTTAGCACACAGAACCCCCATAAAAAGCACCTGTAATTTATACCAAGGCTTAATCTATTACATGTGTGATCCCTTTGTACCCAAGAAAATCTTAAGTGTGTCCAAATCAAGTATTTATGATAATAATCATAAAAACAATTCTTTGGTATATATTTAATTTTACCATTAGTCAAAGGTTAAAGTAATTATAAATGCTAATGAAATGTAAGTGCTGTTATTTTTACCCAAAGAATTAAATCTTGGCTAAATGTTAGACACTTTAGGACCCAGGATCTTCAATGCTTTTCAGACTTGATCAATATTTTTACTTTAGAACTGGCAATGCTGAGAATGCCACTTTGAATAAATACGTAGCACAAAATAGCAGAAATATGTTTAGGGCCACTTCAGACATTGTTGGAAGTTCTGTGCTAACCATAACCCAGAAGTCATTTAGTGATTTTTTTTGTTAATGAACCTCAACTGAGTAACACAAATGCCATGTTTAAAATCAAGCATTCTAACCCAATGCAATCCCAAGGCACACTAATTTGATACTTACATGCTGAGGAAGACTGACAGGAAAGTATCAGAAGTCTTTTTCTGTAATCATGCCATTATGCTTCTTGAAGAGCAGAAAATTGTGTCCCGTGAAAGCAGAGTACAGTTCGTAACATTCAAGAGAGTCTCAAATCTGAGCCAAAGTGACCCTGGCAGGATTTACTGGCATTGGGCGGCTTGACAGCGTATGATGATGCAAAGCACACATGTATGTTCAGAAGCAAGGTTGTGGTGAGGCTGCATGTGGAAGCATGGAGAGCCCTGGCAGAACCAACGCTGCTGAGTCATTCCATGTCTTAAGCAAGTCAATTTTCAGTCATGTACGCTGGGGAAACTTTCCTGGTGCCAGTCCTTCACATACCTGTAGATTCAGTTCAGGACTCGGGCTTAAGAAGCTGCAATGTTCATGGTGGCACCACAGGCTAAGAGGGCTATGTGGTAGATTCTTGTGAGGAAGAATTCACCAGAATTTTATAAGGCTTCACCCTTATAATGAGTACAGTTTGGGCCATACTAAATACCTAAGAGGCCCTGTGTTATTCTTTGCTCAGGGGAGATGTCAAGAAAAATCTTGCACTGATTCATTAACTTGGTTGAGAATGAGAATAAAGACATACAGTATTACTCTGTAGTCAAAACAGTAGAGTTTTGGTTAACCCCTGCTTCTTTAATGGTTTTAGAAAGGTTTTGGAATCTACAGTTTGCCACAATATTTTATTTACTGTTTGAGAATTACATACATGAATACAATTTCTTTCACCAAATTTATCCTCACTCACCCCCTTCAACTTCTCAGACACCCCACCACCACGTCCCTCTCCCAAGATCATGTGCTTTTTTAAAAAACTCCCTGGGTTCAATTCATGTTGTCAATATGTGCAGCAGTGTAAGACCATCCACTGAAACATCAGGAACTTCATACATAGTGAAAACTCTCCCTCTTTCCTCTCTTTCTCCCAGCATCCACCAGTTGCCAATAGCACCTCAGCTAGGAGTAGGACCTCACAAGCCTCTCTCTGTCTGTGTTGGGATTCTGGTTGGCTTCGTCTTATACAGGTCTGTGCATACAGCACAGCCATTATGAGTTTATGAATATTTTATTAATCATTTCCAGGAATTTTTATGTAACTGATCAATCTGGTATCTAACTACCTAAGCTTAAGAACTAGTTATGCCAAGAATGCTTATATCTGTGCTATGGTTTTCATATGATTTGTGTCTGCAAAAGAAGGGTACGTATGTTGATAGTAAGCATGGTAGAGAACAGAGTAGAAACACCACACACACATAAATAGACACATGCCTGTGCACACATGGGAACCCTATCACAAGTGATACAATGTCACATACCTCCCTGAGACTTTGCCAACAAGAAAGCTATGACTAGAAGCAAGGCCTCAAACTTGGGCCAGAATATCAGCTCAAATAAAACTCTTCTTTAGGAGGTCATATGCTTCAGGTATTTTGTTATGGTAATATAAAAATAAACCAACCTAAGTTTCTCCTAAAATTTGTGACTTATTTGGAAATTAAGCAGAGCATAAAGAGATATGATTATGTGTCAAGTTGAGAAGGGGTGGACTTATGATGGCTATTTTTGGTTATCAACTTGACTTCATCTGGAATTAAATAAAACATAAGCATCTGGGTACATCTGTAAGGGATTTTTTTCTTAATTAAATCATTTGAAATGTAAAGGCCCACTTTTAATCTGGATCTTCTGAGGTGGGAAGATACACCTTTAATCCAGATCTTTTCAGTTATGAATATCCACCTTCAGTCTGGGCCACATCTTCTGCTGGCAGCCAACATAAAAGACATGGAAAAAGGGAGATTGCCCTCCTTGCCTGATTGTTCTGGCTTTCACTGGAAAAGCCATTTCTTCGCTAGCATATGTAAATGATATATGCTAAAGACCAACTGAGACATCTGGCCTCATGGACTGAGCAACTGCTAGATTCTCAGACCTTATATTGGTAGACAACCATTGTTAAGCTAGTTGAGACAAAGCCTGTAAGCCAATCTAATAAATCCCCTTTATGTCTATATCTAGATTTAGTTATAAATATAAATATTGATAGATATCCATAAATAAATATAGAAATAGATATATGGATATAGATGATAGATATAGCTATGGAGACAGATGATAGATAGAAAGAAAGATGATAGATAGATGATAGATAGATAGATAGATAGAT